>CAEGAE010090575.1:0-77221 GCA_903067095.1 Girardinus metallicus | reverse complement strand
GCACGGAGTTTGCATGTTCTCCCTGTGCATGCGTGGGTTCTCTCCGGGTACTCCGGCTTCCTCCCACAGTCCAAAAAACATGACTGTCAGGTTAATTGGCCTCTCCAAATTGTCCCTAGGTGTGAGTGTGTGAGTGCATGGTTGTTTGTCCTGTGTGTCTCTGTGTTGCCCTGCGACAGACTGGTGACCTGTCCAGGGTGAACCTGCCTCTCACCCGGAACGTAGCTGGAGATGGGCACCGGCACCCTTGTCCCATTGAGGGACAAGGGTGAACAGATAATGGATGGATGGATGGATGTTTCTCCGTTCTGTTAGCACCTTTTTATGTTAGGATCTTTATTTGGAAGACAAAAGATATGCATACTCATTGTAAAAACACGTGTAAGTTTTCCTAGATGCTATGCATTCATTCCCCGGAAGCTAATAGAAAAACTTCTGCTGCTCGTTCCTGGACTCTGAATTTCCTCATCAGAACGTCTCCATCTCCGTCACGGTGTGTTCCTCAGGGTCGTGTGCTTAGTCCTTTGCTATTCTTCCTGTTGGAAGACTGGACAGTGGAAAACCTGATCTCACACGTCCTAAAGAATCTGAACATAAAAAAAAAATAAACGCTCCCAATTTGTTGTAGACTCGCAGGAGCAGAACGTTTTTAGATGTGATACTTATCTTTCAAAACCTGGCTGATATTATATAAATTATAGGAGAGTACACCAGAAGATGTTTCTTTCTGCGTCACCAGCAGCTAACCTTCAGTCCAGCATCAAATCTGGCACCAAATCCAGCCTTCACAATGACATGTGTAAGTCAAGCTTCCAGTACAGTGACCTTCATCCTCCATTTTGAAAGAGCACTTGCAAAAACAAACAGGCTTTTCATCGAACCCTGGCTCCGGACCTGGAGCTCTCAATGGGTCTTCGATGGCCCAGATTAGAGCTTTTGTTCTGGGAAAAAACACGAACCAGACGCGACCCACATATCTTCTGCGACACCTGAGATGGACAAAGCAACTCAGCGCCAGAAACTTCCTGCTATTCAGATCGGCGACCGCAGCAGTGATCTGCGTTCACCCTCAAACAAGGCGAGACCTTCCAGTCCTGAAGGTCTCGCCTGCGTGGGCCGGCTGACATTGTGAGCCGTTTCGGACTTTGAAGAGGCTTTGAAGACGGACGGAGACGGCAAGTTAATGTCTTACAAGGACAGCTGTAGATCAGGGGTGTCCAAACATTTTGCCACGTGGGCAAAAGTGATTGAGGGCCACAAAATTTAGATTAAAACAAAAGATTACATAACTCACGTTTACCTGCACAAACATAAACACAAGATTTAAGTAAAATAAAGAGGTGCGATTCCTGTAGAAAAGGATCCTAAATGTTGATGTTTTTTCTCATATTTGTGTGATTTTTTTTTTTAGCAACGGAAGCTCTGTTGCTGCTGTATTTAGCAGAGTTTACTAAATGGGGTCTCCGGTTACTCGATACTATGATGTCGAATTAAAAGTGGAAAACATGGTTGATAATAGATGAGTACTTAATTTTTTTTTTACCCTTAGTAGAAAAAAAATTCTCTGGAATTTGTTTTTATTTTTTCAACTGCATCAACTTCCAAAACCTTGAGGTGGAAAACCAAATTTGTGCCCTTTTTTTTTTTTTTGCATCACGTTTGTTGGGCCACACAAAATTCCCCTGAGGTGCCTCAAACGGCCCGTGTGCCGCATTTTGGACTCCTCCGGTGTGGATGAATATGTGAGTGTGTATATGAAAGCTTCCTCCTCTGGGACCACCGGTGCCACCCCGCCCCGCATCCCGCCGGCTCTGTTTGTGTCTGTTATTGTTTGTGTGTATCTTTAAATGAGGGGATGTAAATTTAATGAGAGACGCTTTTACAGCTCTGAGCGCACAGAGCAGCTGCTCACGTCTGCCCAGCTGCTGCCTCATCTCCCTCTGGTTAGTAGGTGTGTTTGTCACAATAAAATGCCTTTCTGACATGCAAATGCGGCCTTAAATATGAACTAAAACGCAGCTTACAAAAGTATTCATATTCCTTGAACGTTTCCATATTTTGGCATATTAGAAACCACAGCTGGATTTGCACTGAGATTAGGCTGCATTTAATCGATTTTTCACTCACAGACACGCCGCACTTCTCAGTTTTTCCATCTGTAAGAAACTTTTTGAATATCGTTTTCTTGTGTACCACTTCGTGCTTATTTTTCACATTAAATTCCAATGAAACATATAAATTTTTGTGGTTTTAATGTGACAAAGCACAGAAAACTTCAAGGGGCGTGAATACTTTCGCGAGCCTCTGTGTACACAACCACGATACAATAAATTATTCTTGCTACCAAGAAGCGACATCGCATTTATTCAAACTTTTCGTGCCAAAACGACTACACGTTTATTCGGATTTTAATATCTAAAAATCACAAATGAACTCCCGCTGCCGCCCAGGGAAACATTACGCCTGGTGCAGAGGTGAAAGCTCAAAGTCTTTGATTTGCACTAGTGAGTCATCCTGCTATTCATCTCCCACATCCCCTAAAGAGTTTAGCGCCTGAACCACTGACCCGGAGCCGGACCGCGGAGCCACGTGGTCGATATGATGAAAGGCAGACGCCCCCCTCTCTTCTTCTTCTTCTTCTTGATACGAGCCTGTAGATCAAGGCGCCCCATATCTTGGGCGCCCGCTCGCAGCTGCCGTCTCTATGGCAACACTGAAGCCGGACGGGCTGCAGAGGAGATGGCGGCCATTCTGCGTTCAGCCTTCCTGACCTGAGGTAGTCGGCGTTTTAGCCGCAGACCGCCGCAGCCATTACTGGGAATATGTTCAGTGACTCATCTTTGGAGCTGAAGAAAAGAGAAAAAGAAATAAAAAATGGAGGCCGGGACGAAGGACAGAGTGAGCGAGGACTGATGGGAGGAGCTGGCGCGTGTTTGTTTTCAGTCATGTCGGTTGTTGGTCCTCTGGGATCTGGGAAGCAGATTGGGGAGAAATGCTCTGGAGGCTCCATCACGACGTTACCACCCGGATCTTCACGCTCACACACACGCTCACACACACGCATGTTTGCGCGGCTATCTTTGTGGGGACTTTCCATTGACTTCCATTCATTTCTACAGCCTAAACCTTACCCTTACCCTAACCATTACATACCTAACCCTAACTAAAACTCAATTCACACCTTAGTCCTAAATCTGACCCCTGACCCAAAAACAGCGTTTCCTCTTGTGGGGACTAGGCTTCGGTCCCCACAACGTAGTATATGTCAGGAAAATCATCCCCACAAGATACAAACGCACACACACACACACACGCACACACACTCTGCTCCAGAATAAATGTTTCAACACAAAGGCTCTATTCAGGAGACAAGGAGGGAAAAAAAAAAAAGTGTGTGGCTCTCCCACATAAATTTGTGCGAGTGGGACAACACATGGAGCCGCTGTGGTCAGACCTTGGAGGGAGGCCAGTATGGAGCTAAATCGTGGCCATAAAGTTTGTTCAAAAGTAAAAATAATAATAATAAAAATAAAAAAAAAACATTGAATCTGGAAATTAAAAAAAAATCTTTTTTCAATTTCAAAATAATTTTTCAGATTTTATTGTTTTTTTTTACAACTTTATGAACCCAATTTAGTTCCATAAGCCAGACGTGGAGCTGGGATTTACAACACAGAAGGGAAAGGTTGGCATTTGCACAGGTATGCGTGTTAAGTATTGAGATCCGAGACATTTTAATGGACGTCTCGGCTCTCACAAACACTGTGATTTTTGGTTGTGGTAACGTTCATGAATAATTTGTCGGATTTCTGCATCGGTCTGTGTTTTCTGGCAGAAAAAATGTGCGACGTTTGGACCAATCAAAAATAATATGTTTAGGATGTTTTGAAGGTTAAAAAGACTTTTTGTCTTCTGCCATTTCCTCAGCTGAAAACTTTATTTGGTTTGAACAAATTAAGCTGGGCTTTCTCCTTTTATTCAGAGACATTTAGTGTGAAAAGTTGGTTTAGATTCCACCACTTCAGCTCCCTTTGATTTCTAACCAATAAACCGACCAACACAACAAAGTGGATGAATCAAGTAGAGGGAAAACAGTTTCGATCTGTCAGTGGAACTTGTCATTTTATTAATATTAAGAATAGAGCCAAAACCAAAATCAGACCAAAAATACTTTGTAAGATTTTGTTTTTACTGTGTGGAAATGGCCTTCAAGCCATATAATGTATTAATTTTCATAAAAACGGAAACCTAAAAACAAAAGTAAAATATTAGTTTCGTAAAGAAAAAAAAATAATAATAAAAAAAAAAAAAACTAAATTATGTTTCAGTTATGTTGCATTCTTTTCTGGACCAAAGGCAAAAATGGCTTTTGGGTTAAAGGTCATCGACCCCTGATATAATCCATTCCCCAGTCTCAAGTCCTCACCATTTATCTCCACCCTAAGGAAGAAAAACATTCCCACAGCATGCTGCTGCCTCCACCATGTATCACTATGGCGACAAGTTCTATAGGGATCTACAGGGTTGGGTTTTCTGCCATAAAGTGTTTGTACGCAGGCCAAATATGCACAACGTCAACAGCTTTGGTGTGTATCAGCACAATTATGCATACATGCCACTGACTGAACATTGAGACAAGAGAAAAAAAATAAAAAGTCACTTTGCGTTTCAAATTCCAGTTTTTATTGGTTGCTGGATTTCAGGTGAACCAATGGCACAAGAGAGAGATTACTCCACAATATCCCAGAAAAATTGTACAAAATAATACAAAAGGAAGTTCCAGTTTTACAAAGCAAAAGGTGTGGACTTTCATTTTCTTTTTTTAATTAATTATCCTACTGCCAAAAATCAAAACTCAAGAGTAAGGCACAGTCATTACCACATGTTTACCCTCCCAAAATCCAGTTTGCCAAAAGTTTCTCAGAGAGGAACTTCTCTTTTTTTGTTTCCCCAGAACCTTTCATGAAAACACTCAGAACATCAGAAAAACATTGGACCGGATACAATCGACTCGGACTGCAGTGATTGGTCGTCTAAGTGGATTTAAAAATAATAATAATAAAAAACTTAAAATAACCAGCTGATGAAGATTCTGTGGGACTAAACTACGAGATGAAACGTCCGTTTCAAACCGAGACGCAAGAGGAAAAAAAGAGAAACGGATTTTGGGTGACAAGGTTCTCCGATGTGGAGCCAAGATGTTGAAAGTGAACATGTTGCTAGCACCAGATTCCAGTTTTAAACAGCTTGACGCGAGGTTCCTCAAAGGTTTGGTCTGTGTAAAGGCTCAGGTGTACGTTTGGTCGAGGGAAATCGAGAAAAATAATAATAATAATAAAAAAGCAGCTTTCTAGGCATCTATTAATGGTTTCACTACATTTACTACATCTATCCGCTGTACACTTCTAGCCATGATAATGTCTGTGCCTTGGACTTGGAGCAAGAAATGAATCCAACTGTGCAAGAGTGCAGCAAACGTACGGAAACGAGTGTTGATCTGCGCCGGCTTTTAACCCTTTATACCGTTTCTCTGACTACAGCTTCCGGAGGCTTCAGGTTTCTTCTTACGACCTGCTAAGATCGCCGACTTCTGCCTCGCCACCGACCGATGATAATACAGCTAGAGAGCAACACGGGCTTACATCTAAATATCATACACTTGAGATGAAAGGAGCATGGGAGGGGGAGGGGCCAAGGGGAAGGGGGCAGGGCTTTGTCCCGTTGAGTTACATCGTCTACATCATCAGATCCTCTCTAGTTATATTAGTCATGAAGAGCGCCAAGCTCTCATGAACAAACACTGAATCTGGACCCATCAGTCCAGTTCAGACGCCACAAGCAGAAACGCAGAGGGAGCGAGAAGTGGCGCGACAAAGACGGCTCGAAGCAGGAAAAGTGCACAGCGCCCTGTGGTAACTATGGCGACGGACACAGGTTGGCACCGGAGGGCAGAGCTGACAAAAAACAAAAAAAGCAAAAAAACAAAGAAGAACAAAGGAAGGAAAGGGAGGGCGAGAGCAGAGGCTCCTTCCTTCTATCCTTGCTTATCTCTCTGTGCAGTTTGTCAACATATAGTCAAAAAGGGGGCGGGGTTTAATATGAGGGTGGGGGAGGGGAGGTGGACAGGTAGGTGTTTAGGTGGTGGACGGGTCAGGGGGCTCTGGTACCCCTCAGTACTCCCAGAGCGTGGCGGTTTCCAGGTCGTCGGCGTTGGCCTTCAGCACGCCAGCGTGGTCGCCACGGAGGTACTTCCCGTCGCCGACGTGGCGGACGGCCAGCTTGTTGTAGTCGCAGAACTCGAACAGGAAGTCGACAGGAGTGTCGCTGCTGCTCACAACCGCCTGCTCGTTCCCCACCATCCAGTACTTTCCGGTGGAATCTGCAGGACGGACGACAGAGAAGGAGGCGAGTTAAAAGGGTAACGTCAAGATGGGATTTGCCCTCGACAGCCGCGCCCACCCTGCAGGCTGTATGCGCCGTCTCTGAACTCCAGGGTGAAGTAGTCGTAGGAGGAGCGGTTGGAGTCCAGCGTGCCCGTCACCTTCCTGCAGCCGATGAAGCCGTGTTCGCCGCGCAGGACGATGATGGGACGGTTGATCAGCTTCATGATGAACTCCTCGGACTCTCCTGAAGACGGAGGACAGGCGACACAGAGACGGTCGGGTTACTGTTCTGGTACGACGCATCTAGATATCCTAACTAAACAAAAACAGATTTGCCTTTTGTTTCGTTTCCGCTTCCCCACCAACATCAGGAGGAACAAAAGAAAAATACGTGATCGGTAAATGCTGGAACACGATGTCCGTAATTTGAGACTTTTCAGACCTGCATGGCTTGCAGTAGGAAAAGGGGTTCTAACGGTTGAAATCCCCGACAATCAAGTGCTGAGTTTTGTTGTTTTTTTTAGTGTTAAGGAGCAGCTGTTTGGGGTCAAGCAGCTGTCCTCCAACCAGGTCGTGAGACAAGCTGTAATTTTAGAAAACTAGTGAGAGCGAAACGCTGAAACCTTTCATTCGGTGCATTCTGACCAGTTTAAGGTTTGAAGGTCTTCTGAAGGTTACAATAAGCTGCCAGCATTCATTGAAATTGGGAAACGTTTAGTTGAAAATTTCACATAGACCAACTTTTAGCTTCATCAAACCCAATTGGTAACCGGGTCTGTCAGAAACTTGAAAATCCGATCTTTTTCCTCAGTCAGTCAACCTGTCATGGCACCAACAACTAAACTTTTTTGAGTGGATGTCATTACCGACTGAGTTAAACTCAAAGCAAAGAAATGAAGTGTTTGAGAAGGAGCTCATCTCCAAACTTACGTCTACTTTTGCCTGCAGTTTATTCAGGCTGTGACAGAGCGAGAGAGAGCAAGACGTCAAACTTGACTTTATATTTGAGAGTTTAACCTCACTTGTGCTGGCTCTGAAAATATCGGCACCCTTAGGTAAGTCTGAGAGTAAAGGTAATGGTGTACAGTCTCCAGGCACTACACTGATGCCGTTAACGCTAGCCATGCTAGCCGCCAATATAAGGAGCTAAAGACCATGTAAAATAGCCACATTTCTGCTTTAACAAAAAAAGTGTGATGTCTCCACTTCTAGTTAATGATTGCTCGTTAATTAGAAAAATTAAATGTTGCATCCTAATGTTGTATTTGTACTCTTGGGGAACAGCATGTTTGAACAAGAACATTTTAAAAAAATAAAGATCTTTTTAGAAATGCATTCATGCGTTTAATTATCAGCTAATTTTATTTTTTCCTCTTCAAATTATATTTCAATGTTTACATTTATGGATTATGCAAAGTCTACCTGTGAAAGATATATAATCAACTCCTATAGGTGCCAAATGGAAACTGGAATCTGAAAAAATAACTGCAAATCATCTCGTTTGTTCAACACGGGGGGTGGGGGGACAGAAGAGAAATTAATTTTTAGCATTTCTGTGATTTTTCTGAACCACATCTTGACCTTAAAGTGGAACTTTGACAAGCGGGCGACACCTCCCTGTGCAGAGTAAAAACAAAAACGGACATTTTAGATGAAGTACTTTGTGCACAGGAGGAAAATGACGCAGCAAAGTGCCGTTTCTAATATCCATAATTAAAGGCAGAAACTGGGACACTGAAGCTCTGGAAATGCAGTAGGCAGCAATGTTTACTCAGAAATGCTGAACCCTTCAAGAACCAAAACAACTGGAGCATCCAGACATGATTTCATTACTTCTCCTCCTCCTCTTCCTCCTCCTCCTCTGAACCCTTCATCGTGTCAGCGCCAGGCTGTGAATCAGTTATCCGGTCGTTCCTGTCAGCAGATCAACACCGACCTGCAGAGTCCATGGTGGCGGCGAGCTGGCCGTTTTTCTTGGCCGCCACGTACTTCCCGTTGGCTGCGCGGAGAGTCAGCCGCTTCCCACGCCACTCGATGTCAAAGTAGCAGTTAGCGGACCTGCGGAGGAACAGATAGGAGGTTTCAGCGTGCGCGTCAGGAGCGGATGAATCGTGCCACGCTGTCATTTTTGGAGCCCCGACGGTCGGGGCTCGTCTATTTTTTTTCTCCTCTTTGGCAAACGTGGATGACTTTCAGGAGAGATAAATTAAGAAGAAAAAAAAAAGAAACGGATTACTCACTGTTGACACCCTCACACAAACAAAAACAAGGAGCTGAGTTCAGGGTTTCTTTAAATCAAGTACGTAGGCGTTTGTCCTTGACTGAACTGGCTACAAGCTGGGACCGAGCAATCTGTTAAAAGTTGATTAAAAGAAGTCAGAGCCGTTAGAAAACGCAATGTTTACTTGTACCCCAATGTCATTGAGAAGTTTATTCAGTAAATAAAGTGAAACTCGATGTAGCACGGCGCGCAGTGGGCATGTTCCAGGTTGCTTCGACGGCGACCGTGAAAGAGTTTTCTGACCAAACCAAGCGCAGCTACACCACAGTCATTGAAGCATGTTTTGGTACGTTTGGCAAGGTGTGATGGTACCGGGTCCTGCCGGGAAAATAAGCTCAGCATCTCCACGTGGCTCGCCAGGAGACGGATACGAAGGGCTCGAGAACTTTCTGCTAGACGGTCGCGGACAACGTGGCATCCTAAACTTCACTCTGGATGTCAAGCAGCTTGGATTCTGTGCCGATTAATTTACTTTATTTTGGAAGAACAGTCATGTACCCAGCCAGCACACCTAGGTGGGCCCCACATGGGAAAAAAAAAAAGAGGGCAGTCCATATGGGACCCAAATGGGTTTGTCCGCGGTTTCAATGATGGCCCCATATAGGTTTGCCCATGTAGGGCCCATATAGGCGGTGACCCTACATGGGCAAATCCATGTGGGCCATCATTGAAACCGCGGACAAACCCATTTGGGTCCCATATGGACTGCCCTCTTTTTTCCCATGTGGGGCCCACCTAGATGTGCTGGCTGGGGTAAGCACAGCAGCCAACTAAAAGCTGGCTACTGTGTGCTGCGCTGCTCTGAGGAGTGAAGGGAAACCAGGACAGTCTGAAGTAGAGGGAGAGGGATTACAAGAGAAAGTAAAGCTAAACCTGAATTAATTTTTAGTTCAAGCCTGTGAAAACGGCCTTGATGTCGATGAATGTTGCATTTGAACGACAGTAGCGTAGCTAATTGCTGCTGTAGCACGACGCGCAAGTTTGCTACCATCACATACTAATCAGATCAGTTAAATCTTTTTAATTTAATTACATTAAGAGACAAAAAAAATATATAAAAATTCAACATTGCTACATTTTAGAGAATGTAAATAAATAAGTATAAATAATTTTAAAAATGGCATTTAGCGTTGTTTACCCACATCTGGTGAGAGATCAGATTCCTGTGGTCTGGTCTGAAGACTCAGTTGAGCCAAATCTCAGGAATTCGTTGCAGGAATGTGGTGAAGTTCCTGCAGAGGACTCAGAGCCATGACCCCCCTATCCCCTCCCCCCGGCCTGTCTCAAGCTTCAAGTAAAGTTTAATTTGTAACAGGGGGAATCCAATTTTCTGCTGTTTGAGAGCAAACTCTTCCTCCGACGTTGCACGGCAACCAGACCCACCGTAGCGTTTGAGCTAAATCGGGTTCCAATAACTTTTGATTGACATTCACGCGGTGACACAACTCGGGGTGAAGAATCCGTAATCCTGGGTCAGGAGCCAGAAACGAATCCAGGGATTCGTTTCTGGAAAACTGGATGGGGGAGGGGAGGTAGGGGGGGTTAGAGGTCAACAGCCAGCTCCCTGCTCGGAAAGAACTACTGCACACAAAAGAAAAACACTCCCCACCCCACACACACACACTCATCTTCCATGACATGCCACTGCTAGGACAGGAGGTCACCCACTCTTAACCTCCCACTCACAGCTCCCCTTCCCCCCGTAGGAACCCAGAGCTCCTGTTACACTAACCGCTGCGACCGGACAGATTTCCTTTCCCGACAGACGGGGACAGGTGCGGCTCTGCTGATGGGACTCTTACTTGCTGGAGGCGGTGCACTGCAGGCCTCCGTTGGCGGTGAGGGTCCAGTACTTCCCAGCGGCGGTCCGGAACGCGCACTTCCTGTTCTCGCGGCAGATCTCCACCTGGAACACCTCCTGGTCACTTTCTTCGTCCTGATTGGCAGACAGGTCCATGCCTAGAGGGGCAGAGAAGAAGCAGATAGAGGGGGAGGGGGTTGTTTAACGAATCCATCGTGAAGTGGGCGGGCGGATGGGCTGACCGGTGACACACACACACACACACACACCCACGCGCACACACCCTGTGGTCAGGATCAGAGGGACTAAATGAGCAACATCAGACGGCTGAGATTAGAGGGATTTCACACAGCTGCACACACGGCCACATCTGTCAGACCTTCAAAGGACCAGCAGTCAGGACGGACGGAGAGCGGCAGACGGAGGTCGCAACGTAACGAGGGGACCGCTCCACACTGAGGGTCAACTTTAACACCATGTCGGCAAAAAAAACAATTATAGTTCCCTAAAACTAATGAAATGAGCTGAATTTAGGAAAACATTTTAGCTGAAACTGAAATTTTAAAAAGTATAATGTAACTATACTATAATAAAATACTTGGACCTTTTTGAATTGTGCACCTAAAAATGATCCAAAGTATGAAAAAAAAAATATTAGGTTAACTAATAAAAACAGAAACTAGCAAATGCACTCTAAAAAGTAATTAAAACGAACTGAATTAGATGGAAAAACCCAAAGTGTTATCACCGTGCCATCAACTCATCCAGAAACTGAGAAAGTCCATTTTAAAAAGTTACTTCCTGGTAGGAATCAGGAACTACGACGCGTCACAAAACATCAGTAAACTCTAAAAGACGCTTCGATGAGGACGTGACACCAGGCAACTGGAAAGAAATCAAATGCATCATTTCCTTCTCAACAGCAAGGCTTTATTGAAACTGTCAGTTCTGGTTGGGGATTTGATGATCATGGGGAAAAAAAAAAAGAAGAAGTAAGTTTTAGTTTACTTTTATTCAAAATTAAAACAAATTGTAACCAAATCTATTACGGACATAGCTAGATGCACTGTCAGGCTTTGTGACATTTAACGTGTAGCTTTTGTAGTATTGCTGAATTGTAATTCAGAGTATCACTGCTTCACACATAAAATAACGCCTCTCTTTATTGTCACTAATCAGTTAATCCAAACAGAGCAATTCAATCCAAGTTAAGCTGGTCTAAACAAGCCGGTTTCAATTCCCCGTTTGACGTGGAGCAAACCGCCTCCATTTGATCCGACACTTAGATTTGTAACTACAGGGGTTTAAACTCGGTCCAGATTTCCCAAACGTTTAATAAATGATTTAATACTGTCAAATCTTGCGCCGCAAGATCTCGTTACGACCGTCACGTAATCTAAAACTGGAAATCTGAATTGGTTAATGTTTAAAAACAAAAAAAAAATCCCATCAAAACAAAAAAAATAAAAAATAAAAAAATCCCTTCTGTTTTTGGATTACCTCATAGCGCCACAAACAAACTCTTGAAAAACATTCACATATATCACTGAGCTGCACTTTGTAACTGCCTTTGATCATATTTTCAAATTTACAGATTTTTATTAACGCTCTGGAGGAGAAGATACGAGAAAATAGTGAAAATAACTTCTGATAATACCGTCAATTTTTAGTTTTTTATTCAACATCATTAACTGGAATTTATCTAAACATTAAATCAAATCCTTAATACTTTTATCATGACAAATGATAAACGATCCGATTAATGTCTAGTAGAAAGAGCTCTCCACTGTCTCCACTTTTATCGCAAACACTCAAACAGAACATTTAAGAGTTCGTCGTTTCCAGAAAACTCCATTTAACTTTGCGTCATCATCTGAAGTCGCTGCTGCAAACCGAAGCCCACAAGTGTGAAATTGTTCCAGAAATATCTCAGAGTCCAGAATACAAATCCTCCCCGCTGGGCCAAACGCTTTAGCTTCGACCACTTTAGAAATGGTGTTCAAGTCGGCCCATCAGTCCCACTGTCTGCCCAGAACAAGAGACGCCATTAAACGTCACGCCATCCTCGCTCAGCCTTTTAAGAGCAGCAAAGTGGTGGACAAATATGACTGAGCCGCCGGATGAACACACACAGATAGTTCATCGCGGACAATGCGGCCCATTGTCCAGCCTGAGGTCACGGCGTGGCTGGACGTATAGCCAGAGGCCTCATGGGCCGTGACTGGGCGCTGTGTAAATGTGTGCCGAGAAAAGAAAGACCTGTTTGAGAAAAGACGAATGGAGTCATGGTTTCACCGTCCATCTCTTCTCACACACGACGCCCTCCCTACCCCCAACATCATCCCTCCATCTTGGTTTTTTTGCCTCTTCACGTCGACTCTGCTCATGTCGGTGAAAGTATTAAAGCGGGGAAGGTGTTATTCCACGCTTCCCTCTGCTTTTTTTTTGCCTCCCTTTCTTTAAAATCCAAATCTGAAACCTCACAAGCTTACAAAGAGTTGGACAGAGTTTCTGCAGAAACGCGCTGGAACACACTCGTGCACGACTGCACACGAAACGCAAACACAGACGACTGGGGAAGAGAATGGAGCGGATCGTAATGGAAACCACATGGCGGAGAGGAGGAGGAGGAGGAGGAGGAGGAAGAAGAGCAATGCATGAGAAGACGAAATCTGAGTTTATCTGCCAGAGGACGGTGAAAGCCTCGCCACGTTGGCCGATCGGTCAGCGAACTCGAGCAGAAACGGCTCCCGACGCGGCGCAGTTACTGCAGAGACGACACATCTGCTGGACGAGTCAAGAGAGAGACACGAAGAGCTGCAGCTCGAAACGGCTCAGACATTTCAGACACCAGGCGTCGCTGGGTGGTTGCTCGCGTTTATAAACGTTTCACTAGTTTCTAACGCCTTCGAAGTTTTCAGTGAATTTGTCAAATGTAGGGCGGAAACGATTCATCGTGAGAAATCGATTTTTGAAAACTGAATTAGTAATCGATTAGTTGTTTTGGAGTAGTTTGACTCCAAAAATTGGTTATCTGCAGAAAAACAAACAAACATTACAGGCAGCAATTAAGCCCAAACAACAACAAAAAAAAAATATATACACATTTTCAGTTTAAAAACAAATAATTGTTTTACAAAAAGTTTAGTGAATTTGAACCAGGTGAAACTAAAGGAGTGCTGTCTTATTGCATCTTAGGCAATAAAATGTTTATTTTCTTACCTTTTAAAAGTAATAAGCAAGTAGTTAAATGATAAATCTAAAGAAAGTGTCCTTGTATTTTTAAATTCGAGTTATTCTGACGATTAATCAATCCGTTACTCGTTCGCTGCGCCTCTAGTTGTATGCGTTACGTGGACGGCTGCAAACGAAGTCCTTCGGTCAGCTGGAGTTCAGTTTGACCCCCGATTTTCTCTGAGAAAACCCAAAAACAAATGCAGCTAATGCAGGAACATGCAGAAATCCGTCGAGTAACCAAGTTCTCCTCTTGCTGCAAGGCTGCAACGGCGACGTGTTTTGCACAGTCAAAAAATTTGCAGCTATGCAAGAAGAGGGAAAAATAAAAGTTTGCACCAGAAGCCTGAAACCTGAGAAAACTTTTGTTGTTGCTCTAGTATAAACTCGCAGTCACTACGTTATGGCTACTGTCTGAGAAGCTTTTTAAAATGTTTTTTTTTATAAAGTCAGCAAGCCCAAACTGCAACCAGAAGTCTTGACTGTTAAGAGGCCAGGCTGAAAGATTTTTGTTAGAGACATGCAAAAGCTCGGTATTCTGATAACTTATCATTGACCTGGAGGGAAATGCCAAACTAGGGCGTTTGCATGCCGTGGCAATACTTTAATACTGAACAAACATTTTAATAATGTCCTTGAAGGTCTCACCTCCTATTTTGCCTGGATATTTTCAGTAAAAGCTCATTTCAGTGGAAACATACACATGAGGATGTGACAGTTCATTGTCTGAACCGTTTCCAAACGTTACCCCTGAAGGACAGAGCAAATATTTTTTTTAGAGGACAGATGAGCCTGATGGAGACAAAACAGAGAGGAAGCCTGAAGCTACCGAGCAGATTTAGCTCTGCTGATCAGTTCGTGAAGCTCGCAGGGATAAACGGGGGTGAGGGGAGGATCGGCCACACACTTAACGTCCTTCTTAACCAAAAGCGGCGACTGCGGGGTTAGAAAGATCCTCAACCACGAGCGTACAGGCATAAACAACCCCTCCATGTTCCGCGAGGGCTGCTGCGAACGCACGCGATTGCATCAAGGGCCATTGTGCGCCTGTGTGTGCGCGTGTGTGTCTCTTCCATTGTTCCGAGGAGGCGACCAGCTGGAGCACAAACATTCAGCCGCATCAGCAGCCTTTATTCTGATCAGGACAGACAGAGCGAGGAGCCAGGCAGCCAACAAGACCTCTCAGAAAGGTCCCACAACAATGGCGGCCGGGATGCCACTGAGTCACGCACGAGGGCGTTTGCAGGAATTGATGTGTGTGTTCAAGTTTGGATTGAAGACGCAACCTCAGCAGGCTGACACACTGGAGCCCAGAACAAGTCCAACCTATAATAAAGCAGCAGCCAGGGAGGAGGCGGAGGAGGAGGAGGATGAAGAGGAGAGGCTCCTCTGTGGTTGATGAAGCCAAGATGGCTTGGCATGCTCCGAAACGGACCCGGAGAATCCAACACTAAAAAACATACGGAGTCTCTATAAACACATTATCGCATATCCGCACACTTAAAACGCTCGGCTTTACAGGGAGAGCGTAAGTGTATCAGTTTCTCTCCGTTCGTGACGAGAGCTGGCCGCAGCCGGCGGACACAAATCATCGCCCTTCACCCTGCCGGCGGAGATTATCGCAGCGGCAGACAAGGTCGAATATGTGCGACTCATGTCTCATTTCCTGCCAGCGGGAGGCGAAGGATGCAGGAAGGGTGTCAGGGTTGACTCGGGGCCAGACGCAACAGCTTCGGTCCGCGGCCTTTAACCTGCACAGACACCGCATGGAGCTGTTTATTTAAAGAGCTCCCAATGTCTTAGCGATTACCAGAGGAAAAAAAAAAAGACAGTAGTGTAACCAAAGGAAAACGTTTAGGTACTTTATGTTTCAAAAATATATCAGGGTTATTTGATGTTTTGGCTTTTTATTTTGGCTGTAGTTTTTTTTTTTTAAACTATACCAATTTTAAGCCTAAATTAGCAAACGTAATGCAGCATCACCTTAAAGCAGTTGATATGCTAGCTTGCTAGCTCCTATTAGCTTGTTAAATTACCTGTATTTCTCCATAAAATGGAGCGGAAAAGCTAAAATATGCGTTCAGTAAAAATCCCATTAAAAGCTACGGCTAAGTTCTCCTGCTGTTTATTCAAATTTATAAATATAAAAAATAAATTACAGTAAATGTGGACGTCAACTCCAAACTATTTGCTTTTTTTTTTGTTTAATCATATTAGGAAGCAAAAATAGCTAGGCTAACTAATACGTAGCATGCTATTAGGTAGCATTAGTAAAGCAGCTAATCCAGGAGCGCAATTTTCATTCCTTGGCACTGATTGGCTGCACTAAGAGCGTAAATCATTTAGACAGTGGATGAAGCTTCTGTGGTGCAGTCAAAACCGTTTCCGCTGTGTTTATGAACGCATACCACGGTATGTTTGGTTTTTGTACTACAAAAATAGCCAGCTTTAGTCTTTATTTTCCTTTTAGGAGGAGGAGTCTCAAATATTTGTGAATTTCAGCTATTCATGGGTAATTGTAGTCCCAAATCCCTGTGAATACTGGATGTCAGAAATGTAACAAATACTTAAAGATGTGTTACCATTACAGTAATGTAACAGTTTACCTTTTCTGTAAACTGTGAAAGTAACATCTATAAAAGTATTACTGCAACAGTTACGGTAAAATAAAAAATAAATACTGCTTTGTTGTAAAAAAAAAAAAAAAAAAAAGCCACTGGATAACTTGTAAACATTTGTTGTATATTTATGGTTTTACTGACGCCAAAGTTATATCAAGAGAATCTGATGTCAACTTGTCATAAAATCTCACCCATTATCATAATTAAGCTGGTTTACAGATACAGAAAAGCTATATTTTCTCATTCAAGATCATCTTTAAGCTGCTTGATGTTATCAGTATTTTTTGACTTTATTTAATTTAGTAGAACCATGGCCTCTTTTCTTCATTACAAACCATTTCAAATCAATTTTACAGTTCAACTGGTGGTTAGTCACATGAGGCGGCTATAAAACAAAAACTTGGTGCCACAAGACCAAATGCCCCAGGGCATTTTGCTGTGACCCATTCATACCAAATGCATAATCAAAATAAATATAACCCATATTTACAAAAGAACAGTCGTTGGTCGCACCAGAAGCCGACCGGATGTGATGGGCTTTCATCCATTTAGGCCTCTGCTAGCAAGAGTAAGGAGCAGAACGGAGCCGCTCTAAGAGCCTCTAAGCTCCAGGCTAACTGACTGATAATTGTGGCCCGGACCACATGAGGGTCGTTAAACTGTCTCCCTGGGAATTTGTGACCGTTGATGAGAAAAGTGGATGTTATGAACCGGAAACAGGCAACAGCATAGAGTCTGTTTATTGGCGGCTTTGAAAGTCATGAGCTCAAATTGGACAATAAACAATAGGACTGCTGTAACGCCTGCATAACATTTGTCTAATTAAAAAAAAATATAAAAAATTGTAAGTTTCTGTAAGTGACACATTGTGATTCTTAAGTCAATGCATCTGGGAAATGAACATGAACTTTCTGGCTACATTTATAGCATCCGGCTGAAAAACAGTGATAATAGGGTTGAGTGTGTAGCAGAATTGTCATATTAGCTACATTTTTTTAACCAAAATGTAGGCATGTTTGGGGGGTGACTAAAACTAGCTAGCATTAGCTTGATCAACCCTGAGATACTCACCAGTTGGCAATGAAAAGTTCAAAATCAAATGAACCACAGATGTAAAAAAGCAATTTTAAAAGAAAAATCACTTTCTAAGACATGCAAAGGCAAATCTCCTCTGGGCTGCCAGAAAGTGAGAGAGATCAAGACTTCAGTAAACAGGAAGGCTGAAAAGTAGTACAGCAACGTTGCTCCGTTTCAGGAGTCCAGAATAAATCTGGAGATTAAAATCCAAAGAAATTTCTGAGTACATATCGAGTTTGCATATTGTGAGAAAGTTATTCTACAGGTGAAATGCTAATCAGAAACAAATCCTTGACACAACTAATGCATTGAAGGAAAAAAAAAAAAAAAAAACAGAGGTCCTGAATTTGTTTACTTGCAGTATTTACTAAGTCTATCATCAAGTATCTAATAGGTTTCCTCAAATCGGAACCATTATGCTGGTTTTGATTAAACATGGGGGGAAACTGGGTCATCACTTCTTGTAATCAAGCCAAAAGGAGGAGAAAATGGTCTCAATTAAAATGGACTATTTCACAATTAAGTTGCACAAGACAATTCTGTGAACAAATTAGTTACTGTAAATTATGGGATAAACACTTTAATCCAACTTTAAGTAATTTTCAGGGGGATGGGGGACCTAAACCAACTAATGGAAGGATATTTTGGGAAGATTTTCTGTCTCTACTCATCTAAAGCTTAGTGAAAGTCAAATCTGTACTCTTGACTGGACAGAAACTGATTTTGGATTGACCCACTTGAGCTGGCCTCATGTCTAAAACCTCCCACCGCTAATGAAAGCCAGCGGAGTCCGACTGCCATCTTGGCTCAGGTCTGCCAGGCGAACAGCCGCTGCAGAGTTCGACTCTGAGCTGCGGCGTGTTTGCTGAACATCTGGAGCCAGTTTAATTCCACTCAGCATTTAATCCTCATACCAGTCGTCCGGTTGTCGGAGGGAAAAGTACAGAGTTTCTGTAAGGACTCGGGTCCCCTTTTGCCATAAGCAAAAATCTACACAGGTTGACTGTTAAGTACCCGCAAGGAAGAAGGCTTCAGGCGGCCAGTAGAAAGCTGACATTTTTTAAGACCATAAGACAACAAAATCTTTTAAAACTAGACATGCACAAATAAAAATGGGAAGCGCATCATTTTCGACTACATTCATCCTTTTGTCCATACCATGCAAACAAAGCCACATGCTAACATTAGCCTAGCCAAAGAGTACATCTTTTATATTTAATAAGCCAAAAATAAAGTAAATAAAGATGACATTTGAAACTTCTCCTGGAATCTCAAATTTGAATTAGCAGAGTCAGAAATGACAGTGCTAGCTGCATGTAGCGCTAGCTTTTGTTAGCCAAAAATATGGTGTGAATGAAGTTTGCCTTTACAAATTCATGTGGAATAGTCAGATGTGTTCATGAACTGAATACTTCAGTGTTTCAGTCAAAAAATTAAAAGTAGCCCAGTAGTTTTCTAAAAAGTAGCTGAAAGAAATTCACCTAATATACACAAACATCAATTAGAATGTAATTACATTGGCTGCTGTGGGGGGAGGAGGTGTTGGAGAGTCGGAGTTTTAAGAATATACCTAAAATATACTTCAGACTACAGTAATGGCCATATTTTCCTTTTGTTTAAGGTCACTATTGCAACCAGCCTCCATATAAGGTATGGGATTATAAATGTGTTTATTTTTCAACTGTGGCACTTAGGAACCTACAAAGTCAATAAAAATTCACATTATTAAGTCAAAGACTTTTTTATAAATAGACTAAAAACACCAACGCCAATTGAAGCTTCTTGCATATATGAAGCATTAAAACACTGTAGGTAGACTGTTTGAACAGTAGACTCATACTGTCACAGAGTCTTCATGATTACCAGACGCCAACCCTTCTCTGTCCCAACGTTACAAATTTAAAGACATGGAGCTTGATAAACTCTACTAGAACTTTGGCTTTGTGCTTTGGCCAGAAACAACTAAGGTTAAACTTTGCTATGTTAAATGTTTTTAGGTATGTTTGGCATTAAAAGAAGGAATGCCTGGAAAAGCAACTCATTCCCATTGTTGAGTACAGTAGAAGACCTGGGATGTTTGAGAAATAAAAAGGTGTTTTCTCAAGATAATGAATCAAAATATATCAAAGTCAATGATTTAGACACTTTGAAAATCTAGAGAGGCTAATCAAAGAATAATTCTCCAACCTTGTAAAAAGTTATGGAAAAAGAAAAAGTACAGTTTTAGGTTCTAGTGAGTTATGTAAAGTATCGGCAGCGGTACCAATCCTTGTACCTTACAAGATTTTTGTTTTAAAAAAACCTAACATATCTTTAAGAAATGTGTTCCCCAAAGGTTTCCGCCTGAGGGCATCCATCTTTGTTTTTAACAATCGACCTTAACCAATGAGCTTACACACCTAATTTCAATCCATCAAATTGATTTATACCATTATAAATGTGGGAGTACCACAGTTTTGTACTATACTGTCACTTCTAGGTTAAGTCGAACAGGGAACTATGGGATGTTTGAAGTGAAACAAATGCCCTCGTTCAGCTCTGTAGCCAAGGGAGATGCCATTTCAGAGGATGAGAGGTTTAGATTATGGGGTCTTGGTGACATGCTGCAATCAGAGTCAGATTTGTTGCGAAACAGAATCCGCATATACCCACAGAGCCCTGAAGATCTAAGAGTGGGAATCTTTTAGTACAACCCTTTCTTCCGACAGCCAGCCTCCATTTTGTGCTAGAGAAAGCAAACCATGTCAGAAAGATCTGTAGCTACCGGTGGAAACAAAAGCTGATAAATATACCAGAGAAGTAAACAAAGAAGAAAGAAAGACAGCCACTCCCTAGGGTGATTGAGACTTGGCAACAGGAAATTAAAAGTGATGCATCAGATCACGGTTTCAGGAAAAAAAAAAAAAAAAGGGCAAAACCACATGGCATTCCCAGTGAGCTCCTCCGACTTAACGCCATATTGAGATCTGGAGATCAGTCACACATTCCTGTCACTCAGTACAATCCAGTCACAAGCAACTGCTTTCAGGCAATTCCTCTGTATCCTTTCTGTTCCACTGATTCTTTATGAAACATTTCATGGCCCTAATCTTATATTTTACTGATTTAGATGCGTTAAAGCACCTCAATAGTTGTGGTTATTCAACCACAGAGTTTCCAAACAGCATCTACAACTCCCCATGAGGGACTGGGACAATGCCAAATGGAGACAACCATCCGGTGTGAAGGAGCAGGGAGGAGTTGGGGGAGGAGAGGAGGCCACAATGGAAAAGATGTTCAAAAAGGAGGTACGCATGTCAAAATGGGGGGCGGTGGAGAAAAGCAAGGAAAGAGGAAGCAAGAAAGTGGGGGGGAACAATTTTGCATCTCTGCCAAGTTAAACAGCTGAAACAGCCCAGACACAAAACCACATCTGATCTGAAAGCAAGGCAGAACCAAAGTGTTTAAAGGTCTGGAGATCTGACAGAGTTATCTGGAGTGTGGGCGCTGCCAGATGCATCAAATTAGACCCGAGTAGGTCTAAAAAGCATGTGTTCTTCCGGGGTTTATCCCTGTATTTTCCTTGGACCATAACATCCTAAGTGTTAACCGTTTTTCTTGGACTTGAACAGATCCAAAAACATCAGCCCATTTTGGGCTGTTGAGGCAGTTGTTGTCTAATTTGAGGATATTAATGATATCCGTCGTTAACCTCCAGTGCTACAAGTACTTTCAAGTCCATTGTTTTCTGTGAGTAGCAGATCAAATATTGTAATCTGAACCCCCAAAATCTGAGAATCCCCAGCATTTTCAGTCCAGTACATCCACCAGCTCCGTGTACTTTAAACATTGGCGCTTAGTAAGTTTGAGTCAGGCGTCAAATCAGAGGAAACAAACAGATTACACTAGTGTTCACCCTTGATCTTGCTAAACATGCCATTTTGTTGAAATTGCAGCGCTATCCACTTTGACAAAGTTGATACAAAACACGTGTTCTGGCATTGATTACCAGATAACCCATCAAATGACCAAAATGAGCCAATTTTCCTCTCACCGGTCAATCAAATGCATAAAAACTAAGAATTCCCAATCATTGTTGGTCTCAAAACACCACCTACAACACGTAGGTTGTGACCAGAGCTGATCTGGTCTTGGGTCAGCTCATTAACCTATGGATAAAAGTAGCATGCCGAGGTTTTTTTTTGTTTGTTTGTTTTTTCTAGAGATCCACCAAACTTTTGATGATTGGCTGCCCAAATGCTGAAAAAGCAGAATGCTGAAAACCAGGAACTCCCACCATTTCATCACTCAGCAGCTTAAAACGAGAGAAGGGTTATGGGAGCAGCAGAATCCTGTTGCAGATCCTTTGGCTTTATGACTTTATCAAAGGTACCTGCAGCACATTTTACCTGTAATGTTCTATCGTCCTTTTGGGAACAAAAGCAAATCAGAAACACAAATGGCAACAACAACAACAACATGATGCCAGTTTGCTTGTCCACCATTGTTCCTGCACCTTCATCTTCAGAGTGAAACCAGATCAGATCATTTCAAACATATTTTAAGGGTTTTAATCAATAAATAATACAATTGGCATCTGTTGTGCTGTTGCCACAACAAGACTCATATGAGAGGTCGGGTTCAGGCCAAACAAGCCATTGTTTGGGGTGTAAACACGGGCCACTGTTGTGTGTGTATGCGTGTGTGTGTGTGTGTGTGACTGGACCGTGTCCTGTAAGGATCATTTAGGATGTGCAGCGAAGGATGGGAGTGGGGGGGTTGGGATGGGGATGCAGGCTCACATTCCATCACGTTAACACTTCCTCTGCCAAAACACTCAAGCCCTCAATCACACACCGACTCGGGAGACCTGGTCCGGGCCTGCATGGACCACCACACCCACCTTGCCTGGTGGAGACGTTCCTCTCGTTCCCGGCGGTGAGCACGACCTGCGGGTGGCTCTGCTCCAGCACGAACAGCTCGTCCTTGCCCACCCGCGCGCTCTTGCCGGACTTCATGGTGCCGGACGGCCCGGAGGGCGCCAGGTACTTGCCGCTGCAGTCCCTGAAGGCCACCTTCCCGGAGCGGAACTCCAGCGTGTAGCCCGTGGTCTTGTCCGTGGTGGCCACCAGCGCTCCGTCGTTCCTCAGGAAGCGGTTGTCGGAGGTCTGCAGGTGGTACCGCTGCTCGCGGAACACCAGCGTGATCATGGAGTCCACCCCCCACGGCACGTCCCGGTCGATGGCGATCTCGTCCACCTTGTCGCTCAGGTGCGCGTAGCGCTTGCGCGTCACGCTGAAGATGTTCACCTGCGGGTGCATGGCGATGTGCACGCTCCATTTCTCCGCCACGGACACGGTCTGCGCGAAGCAGATGATGCGGTCCTCGGTGCCGCCCAGGTACCGGCCGTACTGCTCGGACTGCAGGGACCAGCGGCCGTCGTCGTGGGCGGTGATGACGAAGCGGCAATCCGGACCGGCGGCCTCGCTGTCTCCGGTGACGTTGCCGTCCTTGTCCGCGGCGATGTACCGGCCCAGATGTGACTTGAGGAAGAACACGTTGGCGCTGGAGTCGTCCCCGCTCTGCTCCAGGGTCCAGATCTGCTTCTTCTTCATGCTGGTGGCGGACGCGTTAATTTTGAAGCCGAACGTCTCCGCGGTGAGGTATTTGTTCCCGCAGTTGATGAGGCCGAACTGGATCTGCAGCATGTCGCTGGTTCCGTTAGCGGAGCCGTTGGTCGTCATGGTCGGGGCCGGGTGGGGGGGTGTGTGTGTGGGGGGGAGCCTTCGGTTCGGACCGGTTCTTGCTTTGGAGGGATGAGGGGGGTTCGGGGGAGAACGCTTCTGCAAGTGGGCCGAAAGGGTGGGATGCTCTGCCGCCTCGCGTGCTGCTTCTTTGTTTGGGGGAGAGAGTGAGTGTGAGCGCGCGCCTGCCGGTCCTCTGTGCTCTGCTTGTCTCAGCAGCGCGAGCCCGTCGCCACAGCTGCAGCCTATATAACCATCAGTGACGTAGCTCAACCCCCCCCGAACCTCGCCACAAACCACGCCCACCCCGAAACATCCACAAAAAATAAATAAATACAATAAATTGCGCATATGACCTCAGGAAGTTTAAAGTCACGGAAATATAAAACACAAGGGGTGACAAGAGAAGCAGGCTGCGCACAGAGTCGCTTTTCAGCATACTTTTGGAAAATTGAGTGGAAGGAAAAAGTATTGTCCAAAAATGCCACAGGGACAGCTGCGAGCTTGGGAGGACTGTGAAGCAAAGTCCAATACAATTTTTTTTTTCTTTGAAGAACGTTTAAATTTGTCTCCCTGCCAGAAAATATTCAGACTCCCAAGATATTTAAATCTAACATACAGTCACATCTGAACAAATTAAAATATCGGTAAAAATTTTAATTTATTTTAGTAATTCAACTCGAAAAATGAAACTCATATTACACTGACTTATTACATTCCACAAAAAGGCCACAGCTATAAAAACAAAACAAAAGCAAAAAAAAAAAAACCCTGGTTATCCAGAGTCCTGAAAGAAACTTAAGTGGAAGGAAAAAGTGTGTAAGAAAAAGGAGTAGAGTGGAGTAGATTTCAAATGTGTGGAGTGTGGCTGTGGTCTAAGTCGACACAAGCAGAAATGATTTAATAGCGACAATAATTATGCTAACAATCACTGAATATTTTTTCCTTTAATTGTTCACATGTTCTATACGAGCAGTTTGGCTTGATGTGTTGAGCCGAACTGGGGAACACAAAACAGTTTTGCTAAGTTGCTGGTGTTCAATTATGTGCCATGTTGCCTGTTTATTTTGTCAAAATATACATTGACACATTGCTTGATACATGCATTGTGGGGCTGCATTGTTGCTTTACTTGGCATATTTTTATTTATTTGCCTATTATTGGATGCCTGTCGCTTGATGTGGTGCGTAGTTTTTGCATTGTCCTGCATAGCGTGTGTGTTGTTCAGGCGCAGTTGACGCCTACTGCCGGCCCTGACTGAAACCTCATGGCACGACACTGTAATTATGAAACTGTCGACATATTTTTTGTATGATTAGAACTAACGTAATATAAATTTGAAATAGCTTCAAGTTATTTTGGCAAACACACACACACAAAAACAAAAATGCATAAATGCTAACATGTATCCAAAGCGTCCTACTAAGCAGTAGCTTAGTTTGCTTATACCTTGGGCTGGCCCTGGTTAAAACTGTACGGGGAAACTTAGGATTTTAGAGGAAAAAAAAAAAAAAAAGCAAACTTTTCAGTCTGGATGAAGTCACATGATGGGAGTCGCTTTTCGACTGGACGCTGAAATTATATCAGTTTCTCCTGAATCCGACGGACTCAGCATTCAAATCATGAGGACGGGGTGGGTGTGTTTCCCCGGACACAGCGCCATTCTTGGCCCCGAGCGCGCACATCAGAGGGCAGGAAGGGCCCGGCTCCGTAAACAAAGAGGCCAAACAGATCAGGCCGCATGAACATCGCTCTCAAATACACACACACACACACACACGCACAAACACGCACACACGCACACGCAAACACACACACATACAAATACCGAGGCGCACAAAGTGCAGGGGCGCATGACAACATCAGCGGCACGCTCTCTGCAGAGACAGAAATGATTCGCCGCCTTATTGCGCCGCCGTTGTCGTGGCGAAGTGAGGCATAACAGAAACACGGCCTGGGTTGAACTATGTTATGCTGCATCGCGATGCAAATGATGGGAGATTTGTTTCAGACCGAGCAAAGTTGAAACACATATCGGTTTATGTCCAACAAGCAGCAATGGCAGCATTACTTTGTTTAGGAGACGACTACTGAGTGTTTTTTTTTTTTTTTTTTTTAATAACAACAATCATCTGCTCTGTGTGGAAGCAGCAGTAAAAAAAAAAAAAAAAAGCTGGTGGGGAAAGTAGATGTCTTCTATTTACCTCTGGGTGCTGCAGGGTTTGCAAAACAGAAAGAAACGCGACCTTCTTCCTGTCTCTGGTTCCCCCGCGGTCTGGATAAATCCGATCCTCACAAGAAAACGTCTTCAGACAAATTAAATCTGGGTGCATTTTCACCTCCCCGCAGCGCCGCACTAATAAAATCACCTGAGGTGCTCGGATGTGTTATTGGGACACATGGATTCTAAAAGCCGGTTTGTAAAGATTTAAAAGCCCGAAGAAGAGAGAGAGAAAGAGCGATTGAGGGTCCACATCTCGGGATTTTCTTTTATTTTCCTCGGTCGCCTAGCAACAGATCCGACGGAGCTGCTATGGTGTGATATAATAACACTTCAAACAATTCAGTCGTGCTCATACTGAAAGAAGAGCATCTGTATAGTCGGGAATGTTCAACATTTGCCTCAGATTCTCGTTCGGGTCAAAGTCTGGGCTTTGACTAGGCCATTTCAACACATATAATTTGATTTAAGAAATTTCCACGTAGGCTTAGTTGCATTTTTAGGGTGATTGTTTTTCTGTAAAGTGAACCTTCACCCCCAGTCTCAAGTCTTTTGCAGCTTCTAAGACATGCTTCTGGTGTTATGAGTGAAATAATGTAAAAAAAAATCATAAATATATATATATATATTAAAGAATTATTGACTTAAAACAAGCGCTTATCATGCTGAAAAGTTAGTTTTGTCTTATTCCGGAGTGTACTAAGATATCTTCAATAGAAACTAGATCAAAATTATTTGGTAATACTTTGTGTTTTTGCAGTGAACACTTGAGTTTAACTTTAACAGAAACATGACCCATGAAATGACCAAAGGACGTGTTACAAAGGTGATTTCAGAATCATTCGACTCTGTTTTGTGTGCGATACTTTCCTTTCCCAGGACAAAAAACGTATAATCTGTCAGATTATCTCAACATCTGAGTAATTAAGTCAGGATTCATCCGCCTTGGTCTCTTAAATCCTCCTACAAGAGGGCTTCTTTACAGTCGCTCAGGTTTAATAAAATACTATCATCTCAAAAGAGAGTGGGTTTGCTTTGTGGCTGTAAAGTCAAAGCATCTTTTTGCAGGAGGTAAATGAAAGAGCCTTAAAGTTTGAGGGGATGACTGCGTGGGGGATGACTGCCCTGGACCATAAGAGGTTAGTGGATGGAAAACATGACTCAGCTTCTTTGCATTGGATGACACGCAACTTTACAGCTAACTGAACCCAAGAATTTGAATCGCCAGGGTGACAACCAAATCAGAGACAGGAGGAGAAATATTCAAAGAGGAGTGTGGTGCATGCGTGTGCGTGTGCGTGTGTGTGTGCTGGGGCCACACCTTAACATTCTCTGGGTATCTCTCCTCCATTATTGGGGAAAAAATAAATAAAACTCAGACCCAGTTACCCAAATACAGATCTCTGACTGAGCATCTCTCTCACATATTTTGTCTGGTGTGATGAGATTTGTAGTGATTTATGAGGGCAACATGCCTCACACATACACCCCCCCACACACACACACACACACACACAATGGCCACAGGAGACACCCACAGCTGGTTCAGGGAAAAGAGGAGGGAACCGAGAGAGAAGGGGGTCGCTATCTTTTTGTTCACAAGGCATGTTGCTATGGAGACCGGCCTCGAGTCCTTTTGCCGACTGCCTGGCGGTGTGCGCTGACACACTGACACACTTGCTGCCTCTCAGGCAGGCCGTCACTGCAGCAATGCAGCAGGGCATCAGAGAGCTGACCAATCAGCAGCAGAGATGTTTGGCAGAGCCGCGAGCTGAAGCTGAGAGTCTGGGGGAGGTTTCTATGCAGTCCAGTTCGCCGCAGCTGTTGAGGAGTCATAGATCCCCAATTTCCCTTCCAAGCAGCGAAACCCTGGGAATGGAAGGAAAATATCCGAACGAGAGAAAAAGAGGGAATGCTGTGAGTGTGAGCCGGGGAGAGAGAGAAAGAGTTTGAGATAGAGAGAGAGAGAGAGAGAGAGAGAGAGAGAGAGAGAGAGAGAGAGAGATGGCTGGTAACAGGGGGGATTTTGTTCCTCATCTGACCTATATTCAGTCTGTCTCCTATGACCCCTGCCTGCAGAACGATGATGAGTGTGCACTCTAAAAAAAGTATTTTTTTTGACTCAACTTAAAAAAAGGCAACAAACATTGCCTTTTATTAAACGGGCAGTGTTATGTATTTTCTAGGCACATAGTGGCATTTTATAGCACAACCAAGTAACTATGTTATCTTAAGTTGCTATAAAAATGCTATATGTAGATATCGAATACAACTTAAAATAAATGTATCTTTTCCTTGAAACTGTGTCTCTGCCTCTTTAAAAACTCCTGCTCTTTCCAACGCTCTTCCTTCAGGAAGTTATCACAACATGGCTCCTCTATTAACCCTTTAACGACATTATTAAATGTCGTTAAAGGTATTTGAAATATGACATGTTTCAAATACCTTTGAAACATGTCATATTTCAGCATTTCACTGATAAGTAGCTCCTATAATGAGATCAGCTGATGCACACTTCCTGGGTGTTTGCTAATCGCTGCTGGCTAGTCTGAAGGAGCTGAGTGGGAGAGCCACAGGGGAGGCGAAAACTGCAGCTCCAAGGAGGAGCTTTGCCTCGAAGGCGGGGCTAGGTCCACCCAGTCGTTTTGCACAGCTGAATGGTTGCCACAGCACATTAAAGGATTTCTAAAACATGCATGAAAGAATCAATTCAACACTCCAGGTACATTTTTAATAAGGGAATAACATTATAACATCAGAAAAGCCAACTTTACATAATACTGCCCCTTTAAATATTCTGGTAATATTAATCTGAAAAATTACATTAACTGAGTTACTCTAACTTACTTTTTTTTTTTTTACAATTACTCATAAATTTTAATTCATTTTGTTTTCCAAGTTAATGTAGTAACCTTTCAAACCACTTAAAGTCACACATGACCTATTCACCTCTTCCAGCTAATTGTTGAATGTACTAAAACCTTTCAGTGAGGAGGTGTTTTCTTTTCTCATTTTTGTGAACTTTAAAAATAATTAGCCAACTCCCTAAAACATATTTTTTTAAGGCTGACAAATATTTCTATGTTAACTTCTACCGGCAAAAGGCAGAAATATGTTTTTTTTAGAGCATATCCATGTAGGCGGGTCTGAGTTTAGATTTACTCAGGCAGGTAGAGGGCAGCCTAAGGGGCCTAAACACGGGAGATTGACGTTGGAGGTCTGAGTCAGCTCCGCAGCCGCTGACCTACCTCTTTCTGTGACCAGCGAAATGGATTCAGCCTGCAGTGTAGGAGGCAAAGTTAGCATTTCTGTGAAACTGTCAGCCATCATGCCACAATCTGTCCTACTTTGCTACAAACGCAGCAAATCATACGACATGATGTGACGCATCAAATTTGAGTCTAAAACCGGAATCTGAACAAATATTGAAGCTTCTCGCGACTCAAGACAAAATCAGACGGGTCTGTTTTGGTGACATGACGGCCGGTAGTGCTTCCTGACCAAGACGAATGTGTCGTTAGCTAATAAGAAGCTAACGATGATCAAATCATGAACTGTTTGTAACCACTAACTAATATGGAAATATTCAAAAACTGCTAGTTCAAAATTACCTAATGTAAACAAATGAGTAACTGAACTAATCGTGAACCAACTATTAGGAGCAAAAAAGTAACTAAGAACCATAAACGGAACTGATTATGGTCTACTAATAGTTAGCTAATGTCTAATTACTAATAGACATTAGCTAATAATAAACAAAGTGGTAGCAAAAACTGTAACTTAATCATAAACTAATGATGAATCATGAACTAACTTCTGGTTAACAATTCATTGCTCATGAATCAATAAAGTGTTGGTAACCATAAATTGAACATGAACTAACGATTAGTAGAAATGAGCTACTATTATCACATCACTGCAGACGCATCACCAGTCATTTGGTGCTTAAACTCCTCCACATGGGATAAGACCAGGTGCAGCACGTTATCCAGTCCAGAGGACTCCAAAGTTCTTCATTCAACGACAGAGGTGGGAATCAAACCTTTTCTGGCTCAAGACGTTGGAGTTGGTCTGGGATTTGGAGTTGCTGCTCAGAATTTTCTTGTTAGCATTAACTTGTAGTAATAATGCTCTCAATGAAACATTGAACTAAGCATTTTTGGTAAGCATCCTACTATTATTTGGCATTGCAAAATGTCAATAAGTTCAACAGTAAGGTAATGGGTAACAAGCAGGTACTTCATGATTAGTTTCATGTTAGCTAACGGTTACCTAACATTTAGTTCTTGAGTACTTCAGCATTAATAAATGGCTAACAAGCAGCTTGAGTATAATAGGTTCTTATTAGTGAGGCACATGCTTTAGTCTGTACTGGATGCTATGATGAGAAGGAGTTTATGTGTCTTACAATAAATCTGGACTACAGTTACAAAGATCTTTGAGTAAAAGTGTTTTTAAATTAAATACTTTGGAAGTTTGTGGTTTGTAGGACCCCAAATCAAGCCATTTACATTATCCAGAGTTTTTATTTTCTTTAAAGTCATTTGAAAAGTTGTTCTAATCTTAAATATTAGAACAAAAGACTGAGTATATTAGTATTTCTGCAGTTTGTGTGTCCATTTAATCCCAGGAAACCACATCCTGGTCTCCACCATGAAAATAGGTACCAGGACATATGTGTGTCCTTCATCACAGTGGAATGCGTGTGTGCGTGTGTGTGTTTGCTGGTGGGGGTGAGCACACAGCTGCAGCCCTACCAAGGGCCTCCTCTCTCGGCCAACAAAGAGCTGGAAGCTGGAGCCACAGGGGAACGCCACACACTCCCCTCCTCCTCTGCTTCACCTCCACTCTTCAAAGAGCAGTCAGGTCAGGAGGTCAGAATGTGCGTATGCGTGTGTGTGCGTGTGTTGTGGTGGAGGCGGGGAGGCCTAAGCTCTCACATCGCCTTCATTGTCATGGCGACAGCCACAAGCAATCAAGCCCAGGTCAGCCTCTTCGCTTCTCCCTCTGTTGGACACTTTATGAAACGGTTAGGATTCAGTTTGCATAATGTGTGTGTGTGTGTGTGTGTCAGTGATGGCTCTGACAAACATTAGGACACGCCGTTAGGTTTTCTTGTTGGTATAAATTACACTATTTTACATCCACATTCATTCCTCTTCTGCACTTCCTGTAAATGTAAGCTAGCGTTGCTCTGCTCACTCTTGCCTGTGTCACTGTAAGTAGCGTGCAGCCATTTTGGAGCACTCTTCCTCACCTACCCGAATCGATCGGGGGCTCGGGTCGGCGCCCGGAGCACTGACTGCAGGGGAATTGGATCAGGATGCCACTAAAAATACCTCTTCCTGCCTCTCGGCGAGGGCCTGTGACTTCACATCCTGGCCTCACAAATAAGCAGTGTTGCTCTGGTCAGCTGCCCTCCTTCCTGCCTGCTTTCATCCCGCTCAACACCTTGCGCTCATTGTTTCACCTTCTTGGCAGCATTTGTGTTGCTTACAATACTTCTCTTCAGCTTGAAGACACGGCGTCCGATGTCACGCGGCGACTCTGAGGGAAAAGGACGTTTGGAAAGTTTTTGATCTTGTCAATGAATCTTAAAGATGCAGAATTTAGTACTTTAACATTTGACACTTTTGGTCAGGTTAAAACCTCAAGCTGCATCTTAAAGGGGCACTGTCATGCAAAATCTACTTTTTTGAGCTTTACATCATGCTATGATGTTATCCCAACATCAAAAACACACTTGGAGCTTTGCTTTGATTCTTTCAGGCATGTTTGAGAAATCCTTTAATCTCCATGGCAACCCTCTAATTGTGCAATACGTCTGGGTGGACCTGGCGCCACCTTCGGTGCACTTTTCCAGTTTCCAAGCTTCCAACTCACAGAGCAACTCTTCCACTGCAGCTCCCCCACTCAGCTCCTTCAGACTAGCCAGCAGCAATTAGCAAACAGCTGGAGGAACTGACCATCAACCAAGCACATTATAGGAGATGCTTCTGAGTGAAGAGCTGGTAAAAATGTTGCTAAATGGTTAATAGAGGGGATAACTTTGTGAAGGCGGAGCTTCAGAAAGAGCAGGAGTTTTTAAAGAGACAGAAGCCCAATTTCAAGGCATTAAATTGCAGAGTAAAGTTTCTATTAAGTCATATTTGATATATGGAGCGTTTTTTAACAATTGAAGGCAACATAGGTATTTGATTGCGCTATAAAATGACACTATGTGCCTGGAAAACACATAATACTGCCCCTTTAAGTGAAAGGCCAGCCGAAAGTGGTTCATTACGGTGAAATGAAAATATCTAAGCAAGAAAAATCACATTTATCACATTTTTGTTCGTAAAAAAAAAAAAATCAAATACAATTAAAAGCACCGAAGCGTCTGAGGTTTGTGTACGTTACATGACGAAAATGTGAAAACTTTCAAAGGCTGCGAGAGCTTTTGAGAAATACTTGACATGACTTGGCATTAAAGGCAATTAAAGGGTTCAAAAAAATAAGGAAGCCATGCTTAGACCTCAGTGTTCACACACAATGAGCAGGATGGTCTCCATGACAGCCACTGACTTTAAAGTTGTTGTTTTGTTTTTTTTTTGCTATATATTTGTACCAGGGATGTTAATATTTGGGGGTTTCTAACCCATAAACCCAACTTGAGCTTATGCCTTAATCATTCCTATGTTTAAGGTTGAACATCTTTCTCTGAAAATGAGTGAAAAAGAAAAAAATTGGAAGAAATCTTGATTGGCACCTCTTGAGAGGAAAATAAATTCTGTCTTCCTGGAAGCAAAATATGAATAAAATATACACATATGTATGTATATGTTGTGGTTTCCCTGCCTTTTGCTCTTTCTCTCTTCCAGCAGGTGTAGAAGAAGATTCAGAGTTTTTTAGTCTTTTCTTGCCTCTCTCCTTTTTAACCTTTTACCTTTTTCCCTTCCTTTTCTGTCTCTATGTCCATTCCATTTTAAATAAACCTACAATAACTCCTAATCTATCAGATATACCGTTAAAAATAAGAACTAGCATTCCTCCAATGTGATGTGCTCACTGGTTTATGTGAACCTTGACCCTCAGTCGCTGGAGTTTCTTTCTAAGAAAGCAACATGGCAGCTTTCAGTTCTTCAAACAGGCAAAAATAAATCGATCTCAACTGCTAATGATTTCGACACGGCAAAAATAAAAATAAAAACAAACTATTTAACTTGAAAATATTGCAAATTTCAGAATCTGAGGTTATGCATGACATTTATTTTTGAGTTTGTGTTTGCATATTATGGAATGACAGGGAGCACGTTTGCTCACTGCCAAAGAAATAAAATTCCTGTAAGTTTCTTTTCGAGACAAAAAACAAAAAAGGAGGGAAAAAAATCAATTAAAAGTTGAGAAAACTTATTAATTCCTACCACATTTAACTTATTACTCCACATTGCTTTAGTCCAAGCTTCAGTTTTTCCCTCCTCTGGTTCGTCTCTAGAGGAGCTCTTCTGCGCCATCCACTGGCGGCAGCGGCGAACTACACGCCTCGGTAGCATCCCGTCTGATCTGCTCTGAGAACAGTTATTGGAATCCCTGAATGGACGAACAAACATGTAAACAGAGGGTGGATGAAGCTGGACTGGCAGGGGTTGCTGGTTCCTGCCACCACTTTCCTCCTGGATCCCCGGGGGTCCCACCTGCCCCCCATCTCCACCCACCTCCACCTCCATCACTCTGACTCTCTGCATCTGTCTCGCCTCAGCTTTTCATCGCCTTCTCTTGATGGCCAATGAGCGGTTCGGGATGCTAATGATATGCCCTCTTACAACAAAAGGTTGGAGGCCCCCCTCTGGACAAACACCCCCACACACACACACCCACCAACACACCCTGACACACACACACACACACACATATATGTACATACCAAGCAGCAGCTGTTGTCTGCCGGTCTTTCATTACAGAGGAAGAAAAAGAGTCATTTTTGCACAAAGACTCAATTTAATAAAAGCATTTCTGCCACTCACAGCAATTATTCACAAAACACAGCCACGTTTTGCTACAAATTTATAGTTAAGAAAATGGCACCTTTATGATTAGTAGATATTTTTATCATTCGGGTACCTTTAGGTTGACTATACAGTGGTCAGCCTCATGTCCCAAAATGGTGCACTTTATAAATCTATTATTAAACTGCAATACTACATTTTTTGTTTCACTTTCATTGCATTAAATCTCTTCAACAGCTTCAGACCTACCCATAAATATGAGGTTCTTCATATTTTTTTCTACATTTTTGTGCCTCTTTTCTTTTTCTGAAGGAAAACCCACAATATGAAGTATTTTCCAGAACAATATAATAGAAAAAAATGCAAAAAGGAATATTTTTGATGTGGGCGTTTCAGCCTTGACCAGCTCGAATTTAATAACAACATAGATTTTTATGATTATTTTTGACGCAATGAGAGTCGACACTCTTAACCTTTGTGTCCTAAAACAGAACACTTATAAAACTGCAAAACAAATTCAATATTTACTCCCCCCCCACTTTCACTGTATTAAAGGAAAAACTATATAACATGTTTTTACTGTAAATACATCATTTTTATTTCATAAACATATATACTGTATTTTACTTTTTAAATTTGAATTATTTATCACTTTCATATTTCCTGGGTGTCAGTGTCCTAGTGTAAATAATTGATGAATGGGAGAACTGGGATAATGGAAGAGACCGTGTGTGTGTGTGTGAGATGAACACAAGCCATCTGCTCACACACACACACACACACACACACACATCCACCTCAGACACTCACTACACACCGAGCAGAGGGGGCATTAACATCTGGCACAGATGGCCATCTTGAAACTTTAAACACACGACCTGAGCTGCCACATTCACAGGGATTAACCACTGGGAACACTGGTTTCATCCCAGCAGACCAAACATTAAGAAATGCAAATACAGACAAAACATTTTACAGCTGCCAGTTTGTCACTGTCTCGTAAACACACGCTCTGTCTGCTCTGCAGGCCGAAGGGAAGCGTGTCAAAGTGACACTCGTAATAACGACGCTATTATTGAGGCTCTGCGTTGAGAATCTCGGTTTAAAGGTTACTGGGCTGAACATGTGACACGCCGATGGTTTAACTGGAAAAAACCTTTTTAAATGTGACAATAGAAAAAAAGAAAAAAAAAAAGGGACATTTTTCTGTTCCTGATAAGGCTAAATATAGGAAATACAAAATAGCTTTCACAATGACAGCCAACGCTAAAAGTTTCAGCTCCACCCCCAGGACTCTTTTTACGGGTTTCTTTTAAGAGGACTAGAATTTTTGTTTCAGGGTATCAGAATGAAGGAGGCTGGATACAAATGTACGCCACACTTTTTAGATATTTATTCCTCCAATTTGCAACTGTACACTAATTTGTGCTGATCTGTCGTGTCAGATCCAAGTAAAAGACATAGAAGTGTGTGGCTTTGAGACAAAATATGAATCTGAATCTGATTTCAGATGGTTTTTTTAGTTGCATTTCCATCTTTCCATCCAACTTTTTCCTGATTTGGTAAAAACATTTTTTTGTACATTTTACAACTGTATGGCTGACAAATCCAGATTTTTCAGGTAGTTAAGATATAAACAACAAGCTGAACGAAACCACTTTAATGTTCAATGTTTTTGTTTTTTTGTTGTTGTTTTTTCTTGTCTCCAACTTCATAGAAGCTGAATTTACAACAAACGTATCCAAATGCATCATTAATGACACGGTGAGTTCATGTGCATTTCTGCAGAACTGCCTGGGACATCAATGCCACATGAGCATAGACGGCAAATATGCAAAAAAAAAAAAAAAAAATGATGCAGCAACTTTCCCAGAGTTTTCTTTTCCTTTTTTTTTTTTTTTTTTTTCCCAAACGCTTCACTGTCTCTCACATGGTGAAATATTGGGAAATGAGCTGAGAGTTCATAACTTACAGCCAGGATGGGATCACGGGATAAAAACTGGTTGCATTTCCCTCAAGCCAGTGTGTGAGTCTTTCACATGAAAATCAAACTCACACACACACATACACACAAAGGGAAGTGAACCACAGCTGCAGCCGATCTCTTTTGACTGAAAATATGTCAGTGTGACTAACCCAGTTATCTGTGCCTCAAACAAGGCTGACAATGAGAGGGGGAAAGTGGGCTTCTTACACGCTTTCACACATACACACACACCCACACACACACACGCAGTCTCTGAGGGTGTCGCCTGTCTCTCTTATGTAACAGCTCAGCACTGCGTTCCAGGTTATCAGCTTACAATCAGATGATGAACCAAGGAAGGCGTTGCTCCTCCTGTAAATCTCCTCTCACTTCTTGCGCTTTATCCTCCCCTGACCATTTGTCCCGCAGGCACTTTGCTACACAAAAGCGGGAGTGCGTGTGAAACTGGGAGCGACCGAGAAAAACAAAACAAAACAAAACAAAACAGAAAGAAAGAAAACACAGGAATTAAAAGAATTACACGACGATTAAAAAAACGACAAGGATTATACAGCGGTTGCCTTAAAAGGGCAACCGGCATGCGAATTACCTGCCGGCTGCAGCCAATGGCAGCGCCGCAAGTCATCTGCATGTAACCTCTCTCTCTCTGCTGCTGCCCAACACACTGCCAAGGCTGAGACATTTTCATATTCGCAGAAAAAAAGTGGTGGACCAGAGGAGAGAAGTGCTGCTCGTGCAGTAGCTCCTAATAAAACGTTATGACTTTCTGCATTGCTTTGAACACAAGCGGAGCATGGTGGTGGCAGCATCATGCTGTGGCGACTCTTTACTTCAGCAGGGGACAGAGATGTCGGTCAGAGCTTTTAGGAACGCAGTCCTCACTCAACGAAAGAGGATAGATTAATTTTTCTGTTTGTTTTAAATTTGTCACATGTAATCAAACTAAGTTTGTCAAACTTACTTTGTTTATGCTGACATGGCAACTCAATAAACTTCATGAGTTTTCTTGGATGACCTTAATTTGATTAGCTGTGACCATTTAACGCGTTATGCCTAAAGTGGATCGCTCGTTTTCTTTTTTTTATTTTTGGTGCAGAAAATCAAACTTGAGACATTGAGGGGCGGAGCGTCATCGGCAGGGGAATGACGCTCGACGTGAGACCTTCATCTGGTCTCTGGAACTTTAGTTTAACTGTTTTCTGCTGGGCCAGACTATAGAGCTGTAGGGCTGACATGGGCAATAGCCCAGGGCACCGATTGTTTTTTTTTTTGTTTGTTTGTTTGTTTGGGGGGACGGCCCAAATACGGAGCGTCTGAAGGGAGACTGAAGGAAAAAAATAAACTTTCTGGTGCACACCACATACTAAAAGAAAACCAAGTATCAGATACTATCTGGCGCGCAGCAGATACCATCTGAGTTTTATTTCCTTTCCTTTTTTTTTGTTTGTTTGTTTATTTATTTCAAAGGGAATAATGCAGAGTTAGCCATTAAGGCTTTCATCCAGGTACAATCAGTATAAATACAACATGTTACAGTGCAATGCAGACAACTTAACCAGTTTCTACCAAGAGATTAATAATAATAAATAAAAGCTTTTTGTAGTGTAAATGAATGCGTATTTTACAAACATTTTTACTTTATTAAAGCTGATAAGATATAAACAAACTCATGAAAATAAACAATACTTGTTCGTTTATGTGTATTTTTGGGGGGGACAACGTGTGGCTACGAGTCGCTTTAAATTTAGCGTGCGTCAATTTATAACCGCTAATGTATACGGGCACCGTACAGAGCCCAGGGGCCCACGTCCCCTCTAAACCCGGCCCTGGTTCTCTGTGCAGTGTGGCTGAGTGAGAGTTACCTGCAAAAGAAAAGTAAGCCACAAATTTGAGCATATAGAAGCAACTGGAAGGCATGCCACTAAAGACCTGCGCACCATAAAGCAGTTTCACTAAGGCTCGACTTTGACGGGCTGAATACAAATGCACCCCACACTTTTCAGATTTTTATTTTTTTTTATATCTGAAACGTGTAAAAACCAAATGAGGCGCGTTACCTTGCATTTCAAATGGCTTCGTGTCGAAAATATAATCGGATTCAAGCAGACGCCGTGTGTGTTTTCACAACATGACCCATATTTTACCCACCGCTATGGGAATCCCTTCAGCTGCAGAACACACAGCAGGTCGTTCAAGCATGCAGAGACGCAAATAGCCTCTCCAAGACCTTTCTAGCTTTCAGATTCATCTCCGTCTGCCACCTCACCTGCTTGACTCTCTGACAGCAAGTGATTGTGTGCGTGTGTGTACTCTGCTGGGGTAAACTGTGGGGCGGCTGGGCGACAGCTTTGTCCAAGTGAAAGCAAGCAGGAGGAATAAAGGAAGGAAAGCAAAGAGTGAAGGGTTGCGGCAACCCTGTGACTGGAGAAACATGCCAACACCTTGGAGACGAGGAGAACGTCAACGATAGAAATGCCTTTGTTTTGGAAGTAGGAGGCCACTTCCAAAACAAAGAAGTCGGTGGAAGGTTTTTCTTGCTGAGTTAACATGCTGCGGGTCGTAAGGAATGCTCTGCAGTGGTTTGAGTCAGTGGTGGTGAAGCTCAGAGGTCATCAGCGGAGAAAGTTGGGTGGAAGAAGTGGCAGAAGCCAAATTTAGAACGCGTTTATTAGTTTCCTGCCTTCCACGGCTGAAATCCGCTGAATCAGCCAGACTGAAAACCTCACCGGCAACAAAACAGCTGACAGTCAAGCTGAAACATTCGTTCAAGAACCTACGACTCACAAAACTAGCCAAATTGCAACCTTTGATTTTTTTTTTTATGTATTTTTTTTTTAATTCTTAACTTGGGGCAAACTGGAACTTTCTGCAGCCGATTGGACCATTTTGGAAAATCTCAAACTGTATGCTGATGACAGCTGAACATCCTCACCAGCCTGTTGCCCAAAACTTCCTGTCCTCACGCTGACAAACAGCCTCGCTTCGCTGTCAAATCATATAAGGAGACATGATGCTTCACTCAGCCTCGGCAGCACCATTGGCTCAGCCCGTGCAGAATGTGTCTACCTGTCAACTGTTAACCTTATTTGGTGCCAGACAAAGGGGGGGGGGAAGAAGAGGAAGTCCCTTTCAGCGAAGCGTAAGGCAACTGTGTGGTTTACATGAGTTGCTTTGTGCTATAGGGGGCAGTAGAGAGCAGCCCAAAGGGAAGCTGCAGCTTCAGGAAGTGCTGATTTTCAATTCTACATTCATACACTTGTGCACAAACACGAACTGAAAGCTGATTTTTTTCTGTCAACAGGACAGGATGTGCTAAAAAGAAAAAAAAAAAAAGGAAGTATGGGGTGGAGGGATTTTTATTATGAGATCCTTCAGAAACTTTAAACTGTCAAGTATAAAACCACTCTATTGGCAAGCGCACAATGAACTGCTGACACACACACACGCACACATACCCGCACACACACACACACACACAAAAATTGTTCTTCTTCTGACAGAGAAGGAAATTGGAACAAACTCCTCCTTTTGCAGTTTCCAGTTACTGAAGCATATCTGAAAGAGAAGTGAAATCCACACGCACACACACCAACACACAAGATAAAAACACACACAGTCATGATACAAAAAGATATAAAGTCTTGCTATTTACTTTAAAAGAAAGATAAATGCAACTAATAATTGAGAAATTCATAATTAAACCATAATTGCACCCCTGACACACACACACACACACAATTTCGCCTGTCCTCAGGGGTGAAACTGATTTCTTGAGATGGCATCCCATGTGACCAGTCTTGCATTCCTCGGATTATTGTCATGTGACAAACTTAAAGATCTCCTTTTATGGATGTCAGTGTTGACAAGAAGGTGTGGCCTCAACAATACACACCCCACCAGGTCAACACAGACACGCAAGCACGCACGCACACACACACACTAGCACTAACGCAGAATGCATAACCTGACTGTAACTCTACTGCACACTCCTGCCAGCACGAACAAGCCTTGAGAGACAAACGAGTCAAAGGAGTTGCGAAATCAAAACTGTCGCTTGTCATTTCTCCTGAATTTCATAACAACTGCTACATTGTGTAGATCTGAACTTTTTCAAATCCTGTAAAAGCTCTCGGCAATAATTAGCACCGCAGTTTGTATCTGTTAACATGTCCGGTTGGTGACATTTCAGTGGTTTCACATCTGTTTGGTCCATTTGGTTTAATTTCACATGCAACAGTTTGGTATCAGTTATGTCTCTATTTGGTATGAAAGATATTCCATACACGCCCACGTAATCTCTCTGTGTTAGCTGGATATACAGTTGAAAAGCTAAATGGATAGAAAGTGGCTGCGACAGACTGGAGACCTATCCAGGTCATCAGTCTGGACAGGTGACCAGTTCTGGACTGGTCGCCTGTCCAGAACGTTAGCTGGACAGCGACCTGTCCAGCTAACGTCCCGTCTCTCGCCCGGAACGTTAGCTGGAGATAGGCAGCAGCAACCCTCCCGACCCCACTAGGGACCAAGGTGTTAGGGAATGGATGGATAAAAAGCGGGACCCATAAGATGGGTCCCACTTTTTATCACAAATTCAACCCATTTATTTAATACCTACAGCTACATTGGGTATTGTTACAAGAAGTTCACATAGCTGACACATTAAGACAAGGCATATGTCATCGTAGGTGGGAAACGGGACACAAAATGAATTCCAAATAGAACTGTCAGCATATTACATCATACCAAAATGATGTAATCAATTCTGAAAAAAAATAGGACCAATTTGTATCCTACGTGGGTTGAATCCTAGATTTATCCCATTTTTTAACACCCATTTCAGACTCAACTGTGACCTACTCAGGGTACCTAACTAGTTTTGGTTATAAAATAGGTTGCGTATAGTCAGTCCAAATGGGCCCCATACAGGAAGGTCAATGTAAGCTAGGGGCAGTTTAGCCAGAGCATAGCCCACATAGGCCCACATAGGTGTAAAACAGGCTGGAAAAAAGAATCCCAAATAGAATGGACCCATGTTTACCATCAACACAGGTTTAAGGCAGAACTCTGGGGGGAAAAATGGACGCCATTTTGAATCTAGAGAGCTGCACAGTTTTAAACAATTTTTTACCCATTTGAGATCCAAGAGGGCAGAAAGAACACTGACCAAAATATTTGATGTGTATTGATTTTAAAGATGGAACTTGACAAAATGTAATGTCTGTTTTCACAAGTGTCGACTATATGATGTGTTTATGATGCTTTGTGTTTATGTTTTTATGATGTGAACAGCCATGTTTCTGAAATGTGCTGTACAGATCAAACTTCAATGATTGAATTTTGATTCAAGACGTTTCCATAGAAGCAGGCCTTTACGAGCCTAACCTTGTGTTGCAGCCCACATGGGGCTCCGCCGCACACGTCGGCTTGTTTGTGTTTCTCATTTTTTATTTGAGCTGGAGGTCAGGGGTCACAGTTTATGACCGCTTATCAAACCAAAATAACTCTAATTCGACCTGATGTTCACAGATATAATTTAATGGAGTTGCGCAACCAAATTTCTCTTTACAGAGGACCGTCAGTTATCAGGTGAACAACATGTTCCTCAGGGAGGTGTGAATCGGCACACGGCCAGGCCGCGTTGCGTCCCGCCGCTGAATAACTCCAGCTTGGACTTTGTCAAACCCTCGGGTGTAAAAGCGCAGCTCGCATGCTGAACTAAGCTGGAAGATTGCTGGCGTGAGCGATTAAGAGATTTCCAGTTTTAAGCTTCCAAATGGACTGCATTTGTGACACGAGTGTGTCAAGATGCTAAGTCAGGAGAAGGAGATAGCGTGGGACGTAATGACCGTTATCAAGAGCTAACCAGGAGATGGTGAGATAACAGACAGGGTGGCGTGTTGTACACTCGAGAAGAAATGCTGGGAGATGGACCGACAAACAAGGTGTGGCTCGCTTGTTCTTGTGATTCCTCGGCAGGCTGCACATGCTTCTCTTTGACAGGAGGCTCTCCACTTCCTCCTTTGCCCCACTTCCTGCCTCTGCTGCTGGCCTATGTCCATATATGGCAGCTGAGGGCGGCCAATCAGAGCCGAGCAGAGACGGTGGGAACTGCAAACAAAAATCAAGAACCGCTGCATACATGTTAATAATAATAATATATTCCAGCCCAATCAGATAACACATTTCTGGGCTTGACTGGTTGACATACGGAGGAATAAGGAAGTATTTGTTCAGACGTTTGACTATGTAAATGTTCCGAAATTGCGCTGACAAGAAGCTATGCAGAGAATGGAGAAACGGAAAGTTATGTAAGGCATTTTTAACCACAGACAACTACCCATTACGTGTAGGTGGCTGACCTCTCTTGTCGCGCTTTAGCTGAGGGGCAGCAACACAATAAGGAAGACCAGGAAGCTGGGGAAGGACCGCGGCCAGTTAGAGGCCACGGATCTCCTAAACGAGCCAATCAGAAGGCGGGCAGCTCACAAGTCCCACCCGCTGGTCAGAGGCAGATGGCTGAGAATGGATGAGCCTCCCTGGGTCCACCAGCATGTATGTGGGGTATAAGGTGTGTGTGCGTGTGTGTGTGTATGTAGTCAGCTTTCAGGTCTTCTGCAAAGATCCTCTTACTTTACATTCAAAACTGACTGATCACACATGCATGTCTGACTTTTGCATGGACGTCATCGCAAAACAGGCCTCGCTCTACCAGCCAGCACATCATTATACAAATGTGTGCTGCCATGAGGTTTGATCGGAGGCTGCTTTGTCATCAGTACCGGGTTTGAACGGCACCTGAGTCAAACATCACACCCTTAAAAGGCACCTCAGCCTCGGCTGTGGGCCAATGGCAGGCAGGGACAGCGTGAGGAAGTGAGGTGGGTGCACCAGAAGAGGAAGAAAAGCAGCAAAGGCAACAGAGGGCAAAGCGTATCTGTGTGTGTTAGGGAGCAACAGGGGTCTGGGGGGGAATAAACGCAACATTTTATGACAGGCTTTCCAGCCTCGGGCATTGCTGCATGTGGCTGATCGAATGACTGTGAACTGGGCTGCACACTTCACAGCTTCAAGCTTTTAATCAGATTTAGCCCCGATGATCATATGATTTTTGAAAGGGCAGGGAGTCTACGACGGCCTTGCAATGCAGAGCACAAAAAAACTAACAAAAAAAATGTCTTTTGCACTTCCATCTAAAGAAAACGAAGCAGTGACAAAATGTCAAAAAAGGAAGCAGGAAACCAGTGAGCCAACTAAAATGGGCCCGGTTCCTCACAATAAAACGCTTGCTGTGGTCTGAACTACCCTGCTGGAGATGAACTTTTATGTGGACTAAGCACAGAGAAACAGAAGATAATTAACCTCACAAATATTTAATATGATCCAGTAAATGTCAGTAAATACAAATCTAACACGGTGGTTCTCAAACTTTGACAACATGTTTAGTTTCAGCTCGACAAGCACTAAGCTTCCCGATCAGCACCGTTTTTACAGACATCCTCAAACATTATCTAAGCAGGTCTTGGATTTTTACAGCTTGTTAATTTTTATGTCGTTAAAAACAAGAATAACAAACGCTATCAATTAGCACTGTGTGATTGGTTTAGCAATGTAGTTTACTTGTGCCTTTCATCTCTGCTCAAAAGTAGAAATTTCCTAGTTTGAATTTGAGAGATTTCACGGAACGGTTCGTGGAAGCCAGAAATCCAAGTGGAGAGTTGGACATTTCCAACCAACCCTGATTTTATAATCAAATATGGCTGCCTTCAACTTTATTTGGCCCGGAGTAAAAGAAAAAAACAAAAACACATTCATCCTTTACACGCTCAATACCTGTTTCAGTTAATTTTTTTCTTTTTTTTTTGTCACAACAAGTAATAAAAATCCGAAAGAATATTGCTGCCAGCTTGTTTTGCTAATCATAGTTAGCCTAGCATATCAGAAGAAGCAGCTATCAGCCTCATTCCTGGACTAAGCAGAATATAGAATAAACACCCAAATAAGTGCAAAAGCAGTGTTCAAGTAGACATGCTTTTTCCACATGATGTTATAAATTTTGTCATTTTTGTTACAGAGTCACACTGGACTCTGTAAGATGATTAGGCATTCAGCAGTCGACTGGCTTAAAGATGCGTGCTGCGCTTTTTAAAATAGCAATGTCTAAAGCCTGGGACTTAAACATGTTACACTGCAGCAGCTTGGCATTAGGCAAGTCTTTAAGTTTAGCACGTTTCAGCTACAAGGCGATTCAAGGTGCCTTAGATGAAAAAACATAAAACAACAAACAAGAGACAATACATTGGAGTGGTATGATAAAGAAAAAATAATTAAAATTACAGACTACAATTAATGATGCTACAATTAATAATGCTCCAGTTATTGATTCTATTAAACAAATGTATTTTTAGCTTTGATTTATAGGAAGTTGGTGTTTCAGCGTTTTTCGCAATTTTGTTTCTATTCAGGTGAAGTAAGCAATGATAAATCCATCCGTCTACGCAATTTAACCCTTGAATGGGTTCACAGTCGTCTGGTGACATTGTGACTTAGAGATGTGTATCATCTGCGTAGTTATGGTAACAAATCTTAGTCCTTTTACAACCTGGACTAGCAGATGCGTGTATATTCAATAAGAGGGGCATCAAGATGGAACCCTGAGGTATTCCATATGTGATTTTTGTCAGCTCAGGTTGACACAAAAAACGTCTCTGTTGTTTAAGCCTTTAAACTAGTCATGTACTGTACCAGAGTGTCCTAACCAGCTCTCCAGTCACTTCAGTGATGTGAAACCTATTGGAAATCACAATTTTACCAGAAAAGACCTCATACTGGTTGACATTTGTGGAAGTTTGTTGTCGTGAGAATGCTAAATCAGCGATTGGGTCGCCTCTCCTGATCCTCACGATGGAAGACCAACAACTAAACAGTGTAAACCTGACTTTCCAAAAGAGAGTGGTGGGCTTAGCTCCTATAGTTTTCACACAATGTTAACAAACCTTTTACAGCCAGCCGATTGGCAGTGCACAGCGACAAATGTAGAATGGACAGCTTTGGTTACTTTATGCAAACAGAATCCAGTCAAAAGGCCTTTACAACACAGATCTGGAGTAATGAAAAATGCTAGTGGTTTTCAAAACTTAACATTTATGCGTGAGAGTAAAAAAAAAAGTGCTTCTTCAATAAACTTTAGCAGTGAAATCTTCGTCGATCTCAACCTCTTGTTCTTTGTCGCTCCAAAGAGACGAAACGTGCCACAAAAAAAACAAAAACGACAACGAGGTTTGACAGAATTGCAATGCAATATGAGTGAATATTTGAATGGCTTTGAAACTATAGCTTTTCAAAACCTTCACATACTTCATCACTAATAACCAACCCATGTCTTTAAGGTTTTAATAAAGTACATTTATAGATTAGGGTGTGGTCAGAAAACTGTTTGTTTGGGTGAATCTGTCTATTTGCCAAGAGAGAGAGAGAGACAGAGAAAGAGGTGGGTGAGGGGTGCTGGGAATTAATTTGGGCTGTAAATGGGAAGCTAATCCAGTCCAGGCAAACAAACTGGCCAGCTGGCAGGCACAACACACACACACACATGTATATATTAAAACACAGCTGGTAACTAGCCCGTGCCTTGGAGTCAGGCCGTCACCACGGTGACCTGCGGATCAATGACGCAGCAGACGGACAATCTATTGGCAGTGTCGCAGGGGAGGAAGGGGTGAACGCGGAGAAGGGCTTCCCCCCTCTGAAACTATGAGCGGTCACAGATGGCAAACAACCGCTCGGCTGGTCACTTTTCATCAGGAGGCACAAGGAGAGGAGAAAGACGGGGAAAGAAAAGCCTGGCAGCCACAATGAGAAAGAAAAGAGACCGTTCTAACATGCCGCTCAACCCCACTGGCTCTCATTAAAGGCAAAACTATTCCAAAATAAAGAGTTCCTCTAAGCTCTTTTACGGATACAGCTGATCTAATTGAGCATCTGGCATGCATCATAATGCAGCTGTGTCCAGACGTTTCACGCAGAGCGCACACGCCCTATGCTCGGCTACGCAGTGGGTAACAAAAGACGAGGGCATTAAACATTTCTTGTTATCTGCCTCTTTTCTTCTCTTTTACTTCCACAACGCACCACCCAAATCCCACTTTATGGATTTTAGCTCTCATCTCTCCGTCTTACTCTGCTTCCCAGCCGTCTCTTGGCATCAGCTATCACCCTCTCTCAGGGCTAATTGCTGCTAATGCGTTCTGCATTAAGCTGCTCTCCAGTACCAGGAAGACAGGCTGGAAGTGGTCGATGTTGCAAAGAGTGTGTCTGCATGTGTGAAAAAGAAATAGTAGCCTAGTCAAGTCCACATTCCCCACCCCCAATTTCATTTAAAACAGGTCTCTTTTTCATAGTTTCTCCCCCCGGACCATCCCCCATATAACCCAATGTCCCCTCTTTGAAAAACAGCAACCAGTCAGCCAGATGATGCTGTCCCTTGCCAAAGCTTTCATACCCCTTCAATTTAATATTGTGTTTTATTGGGACTGTAAAAAGGAACTCAAAAAATTACTCTGTTTTTTTTTTTTTTTTTTTTTGGTGTTTTGTTTATTTGCTCTGTTGCAAATTAAATCCTGAAAAGTGTGGCCTGTATCTGTATTCTACCTTCTTTGGTTAAGTACACTTCAGAACCCCATGTTACTGCAAATATGGCTGTTAGATGTTCGTCTATATATATCTATATATGGATGCTATTCTTATAAATGATTAAAACTACTTTGTGTTGGTTTGTCACATAAATTTTTCATGAAACACTTTAACATTTGAATAGAAAAAAAAACAAAGTTTAAGTGCTGTGAATGAATTTGCCACGTGACAGAAAAGAAGATTCAAACACCACAAACAAACGCAGTTGAAATCAGGCTGGTTTGAGTCATTTGTTGGCGGACGACCTCATTAGGACTAGAATTAAAATAAAGAACATTTACGCCAGCTTTGTCTGTTTGAGGAGCAGGAAGCCATGGTGGGATGGCATTTGTATTATCACAGGGAGCGGCAAGTCTGTAGAGCAGGCAGTTTCTTCTGAACTATATGATCATCAGCCCACTGGTTGGTTTTCTATTAATGAGAGAAAGAACACAAAAAAAAAAACCTGAGTGGTTGACGTCACACGTCACAGCAGCTTCAGGTCTCTGATAAAGTCACACACACAGTCATGAGCTTGCAGGGGATCAGTTTGTAAGAGTGTGTGTAAACCACTGCAATGCTCTTTCATTGTAACCATTGATCTGGGCTGCTGTCTCACCAAAAAAAAAAAGTTTTAAAACCCACTTGCCACAACTCTTAAATAGTGAGATCACCCAGTCGCTTTGGGCGACTTCAGTCGGCTAGAGTAAAACAGAGATCACATGCTGTTTTATTTCAACAACATAAATAAAGTTGGCTGGCGTTACAAACTTGACCACATTACAAATATAACGAGCTTCTTGTTGCGGCCTCTTTGACTTGAAAAGTTGTTGGTTCAAAGTTTTCAAGAGGTGAACTCAAAAGTAAATTCGCTGGAAGTCAGATTTTCAGCTTGGGAAAACTTCCCCACTTTGCTTTTTTCTGAAACGAAAACAATCATGGATGCCCCATGTTTTCAAAGGGCTCTGGGTGAATTTGCTCTTTTGCCATTTCAGATCCACATTTGAATTTGACGCTTCACTCTGTTCTTCTTCCTTCATAGACTTATATGTCATACCCTTGCATTAAAACATTGCATAATTTTACTTCCATGGCGATACGTTGTCTTGAACACACTCAAATCTTATATGTTGTTTAATTTAATCATTTTCTGAAGACTTTGAATCACATTGCGTGGTACTGATCTACTTAGGGAGCAGCTTACGAGAGATTATGACCCCTAATTGACCTCCTTACGGTAGATATTATTTACTAGAGTCATGTAACTGCATTTTCTTACAGTAAATCAAGAGAACGTTATAAAATGATGTTTTAACTCTGTCAAAGCAGGTAGAAATGAACCTAAAAGCAGATGCAAACTGAGGCTTGGTGGTCACAAAATAATTCTATAACAATTTCTTTTTATATCTAAATAATTTGGTACAAAACAAAACCACAAAGCTTTAGGTTACGAGGTGACAAATTACTGAAATCACTGACATACTTTTAAAAGCAGCATTAGCTGCCTTATTAGCATACTCAACTGGCACTTCTCCAAGTTTGTGCCTCATTATCATGATCAGACACAAAGCACTCCCAATCTTTAAAAGTTAATATGTGTCTGTACTGTGAGTTCTTCCAAATAAAAGATGCTGTTCACATTAGCTAGCCCGGTAAGCTAGCCCAGTCAGTAGACAACCTTTAAGTTTTTCAATAAACATTATTAATTTGAACTACGGTGTGAATTGTGGTTCTAATATGGTTTAATTTGAACTTTTTAATAAATAATAAATTGAGATGAAAAGATGATTGAAAAGCTTTTATCTATGAGGAAGCTGTTAGCAGCTAGCTTGTACGCTTCTCATCAGGAATGTGTCAGACTAACTTTGAATAAAAAATAATTAAATGTCTAAATAAATCCTGAACGTTGAAGCTATAACGAAGACCACATTTGCCTCCACGTACGTCCTGGCAATTTGTCCCAAGTATAAAACACTCTGCCAAAAATAAAGTTCAAGAACAAGCAATAAAAAAAATGCTAGCAATTAGCCACAGAGCACTGACGTTTTACATGAAGTAAGAACTTGATGTATTAGGCCCATGTGAACTGCAACGAATGTTTTACCAACATTGGTTGGTTTTGCAGCTTTGCCTTGACATGCGGAGGCCCCACAAACAAGGATGTGACGCTTTAAGGTCTCATCATGGAATTTACCATGCAGAAGCGACACAAGCTCAAACAATCTTCGTGTTAGACACGCGTAAAACACCTTAATTACGTATTAACCTTATAAATATACTAAATTCAGCCTTGTATGTCACTGATCTGGTGGTTTTAAACATCGGAATCATTCCCCTGACAGTAGATATGAGCGGGTTTGAGGGAAGTTTTCTGTAGCTTTGTTTTTAACTTATGAAAATCAAACACATGAGCCCTGTGTTCAAATGGTATGTTCTCTTTTTGGGAGGGAGGCAGACAAAGTGTCAGATTATAGAAGGCGTATTGATATCACAGAAAAAGGAAATACTGTCACAGTGATCACTTTCACAAAAATCAAGTTACACTGAAAAGTGCATTGGTTTGAGGAAAAATAATCATTTTTTTATATATATATTTTCACGATTTCACTCAAAAACTGAGACAATAAACGTCCTCGAACAGAAAGGCTCGATTTTTCCCAGATTTTTTAAACGTGAGATCATGCTGCACAAATAAAAGGTGAACTTATTTCAAGTGTTTTCAGTTGAAAACATCTTTACAGTTAAACATGGTACAGCATCATGTTGTGGGAATTGACAAAAATAAATAATAAAGCATTTTAGAAATTCTGCCAAAAACAAATTCGTTTTAAGTTACTCTGGCCACATGTGGAGTTCCTCATCAAGCTTATTTTTTATGAACTTGGTCTTTGTTTGTTTTTACTGTAATTCACGGTCATTTTCCCTACCACTCACCAGCTGTGTGCAACAAACTTAGCCTCCACTTGGACGCCTCGCTCGTGAATCACACAACTTTACAAATGATCTATTTAGACAGCGCAGAATCACAGTAAACGTGATTATACACAACACCTCAAGTGACTGTATATGAGCTCCTGGCTGGATGAAAAATCCTTATAAAAACTTATTTTAGACGCAGAAAGAACCTTGGCAGTGAGGTCCGGGTTCAGCGAGCCTGCATTTAGCTGGCAGCCAGGGTGTAAGCACAAACATACACACACACACATACACTGTTGTGATACACGAGCGGGTGTCTTTCCAGGACAGTATTCCAAGCACTTGGCAAGCACAGATTCCCAGTGAAGAGTGTTGACAACACAGTACTTAACCAGAGACCTCACACTTACAACCATAAATCAGTCCACACGTAAACACACCTTAAAAGCCCTGCCTACCTAAGATTTCTGACGACAGAAACGAACTCTGCGTCTGCATGAATGGGCTTTGTCATGACATGTTTTTATGTGATGGGATGACTCGTCCATACGTTCAGACGTGCGGACATATTCACGTGTGAAAATCCAGAGGCAGGATGAAATATTACCCAGCCAATCCCAGTTTATGCGACTGTAGCATCAGCGAGGACAGGCACTGCTCTCAGCTTTATTCTCCAATCTGTTCACCTTGTAAATGGGACCCACCTATTCCGCCTCCTCCCCATCACAGAAACACAGCTTTGCCACAGCCCTGTAAATCAGTAAGTGGGACCTGCAGACCTTTGATCGCCAAAACAGTCATAGTTTTCCAGCATAAAAAAACCTCCTGAGTCCAAACTCTAATGCAACATAACTGTTTTGTTATGTCAAAAGAGCATTTAAGTATGCATGAGCATAATAAGTAATCTGAAAACACCTTTTAAGTTGTAAAAGCGATGACTGACGGTGATCTAGCATGCAGTTCTGGAGGAAAGGTAACAGTTTTTGTGTCACACTGAGCTAAAACAGTGTGGAAATGAGGGGATGTAAGTTGATGTCCATTTAAAGTCAACTAAACTGTATGAATGAGATCCAGGAAGAGAAGCTCAGAGCCAAAAAGCTAAAGTGATTATCATAACGAAAAGAGGAAGGGGAAGTGGTGCAGGAGGAAGAGGAGCTGCTACATGTCTCAGTGGAGGCACTTTAAATGGCCACTCGGTCATTTGACACAATGTTTTGTTCAAAGGTTTGAAAATCGTCAAACAATATGCGATTAAAACGTTCACGTCCCGAAAAATACAAAAGTTCTAAATAATGAAACTAAAACCTGTCAGCGCTGATGAGCTGTGCTCTCTCCTACATGCCAGTGATCAAGTTGATACACTTTAGAGATACATTAGTACAAGTGCACTGAAACTGTTTCTCCCTTCTTTGATGGCACACCTTTATCAATTTATTGCATTACAGTCACTGAAAGGGCGGTGGCGTTCGCACAGCAAAGGGATCCTTAAGGTGAACTATCAATCCACTCCAGAAATGATTGATTCACAAATTTAAAGGGTGTCACCAAAGACAGAGAGGTCATTCCCCATTCAGTCCATCTTACCCCTGTGTCTGCAGTGTGACCTGTGTGTTTGACCTAATACTGTATGGTTTGGGATCCACAGAGCACATAAATTAAACAGCAGCGTCAGCATCAAATCCAGTTAAAGTTATATATGAGATTATTAAATAAAGTGAATTCATTACTTGAATAGAAATGGGAGTGAGACATTGTTTTAGATGCAAGTCTTAGGCCTTTGCTGCCTTTATGGGGTGGAGCCCTTTCATGCCTTGCTCCATTAATTTTCACTGAAATACTTGTCTAACTGCTAAGAACAGGTGCGTGAATCATTTGTTTTACTTATAACTAGCTCTACACATGCATATAAATGTGTATAGAACATTATAACACGGGATTAGACCTTCTAGGCCTCACCACAGCAATCCCTTCCCTTTTATTTTCTCCAATCCTTTGCTACTATCGCCTCCCTCTCCTCTCAAATCGCGAGCGCAGCCCTCCGCGCACAGGCAAAAGCGCGCACGCGACGTGCCTCAATGCATGACGCTCGACCAATCAGGAGCGCCATTCCGAAAGTTTACCTTTTATGGCTAGAGCCGGACAGCTGGTGTGGTATAAATACAGAGCGCCCACAGCTAACGGATTCACTCTCAGCGCCGTCACACACACAGCTTGTGCGGGATATCATTTGCCTGAAACCGGTTCCCTTAAAGCGAAAAGCCCCCCCACACCCAAAGGTAAGCCGACAGAAATTGAATTTTACATCATTCTAATTTTAGAAAGCTTTAAAATGTAAACATTGCGGATAATTTTGTATAATTTTGAGTGGGATTGGTTAAATTGTTTTCGGCAATATGTGGTACTGACCACGAGGTTCTTTGTCTAGTCTCTCAAAACTGTCTGCAGTTGTAAAACTCGCAATATATAAACCACTTTTGACTGCCTTTTCTTTGCTGAACCTCGGAAATGGAGGCATTTATGACTAGAAAACGAGGAAAATTAGTTCTTCGTGGATGCTTTAATTGTAACCGGCTTATGGCTTCTAATGATTCCTGAGATGGTATTACTACTTGTGTTGGGCTTTGTATAAGCGTTTAACATGTGCTGTAGTTAATGGTAGACTAAAATGTATTTCTGTGGCGGTTTAACACTTCTGATCTGGGCTTGTCTGGATCAGGGCTGCTCCCTTTGTGCGCCTGATCTAGCGGGGTGTGACCTACTTTAGCATAAGAGCTTAGCCACATCATGCTAACACGCCCTTCAGACTTCAATCATTAACGGCCGCTTCTCGGGTGCATTAAATATAACTTGATGAGTTTTGATATAATTTTACAACTTTCAGTCAATTCTTGAAGTAAATTTTAAGTTGACGTCTCTGGTCCAAATTCAAGTGTAAGAAGTCAGTTAAGCGATGACTTAAACCGTTAAAATTGTTGCTTTGACAGTTAAAGATGAAGGGAAGGAAATGGCGAATGACTAATCACTCTGAGCTACTAAAGGTGTGGCTTTCAGGAAATGGTGTTAGCCGTGCCCTTGTGGCAAATTGAGTCAGAAGTTTATTATGCAACAGTTTTTTTTATTATTATTTCTTTTAATCAGCCGTAATCATAAAATGCCCTTGCAGTTTTTATTTTATTTTATTTTTTTAAACTTGCACATGGCTGAGCCAGACGGCCTGGCTGAATAGTCGGTCCGAACTATGACGCAGTGATATTGAAGCAAATATTTCTGACCGGGGTGGGGGGTATTGAGCCACAATGGGAGGGGGAAGCGGATTGAAGTGTAACTTTAGTGAACCGGAGGGAGTGGTCTCACTGAGCCGGGTCTCGTAATGTCGACTTTTTTTTTTCTTGCCGTATTCTGGCCGCGTGCCACACTGCCGGTAGCCGCAAAGCGGCTCAAAACCGAACCATGTCCTTATATGGTAACAACAGAATGCAGCAGCACTTCCTTTTGTCTGACTGGTTGGAATGTGGGTTGGGAGCTCCACCTAGTGGTCGCCTTGGCGCACTGCAGTCAGGAACAGGAAGTGAGACTTGTGACTGCAGACCAACTGGTTTTGAGTGGCTGAGTTGACAGGGTTTGTTTGCTGCTCTTTTACAGTTCAGCCATGGAAGATGAAATCGCCGCACTGGTTGTTGACAACGGATCCGGTATGTGCAAAGCCGGATTCGCCGGAGACGACGCCCCTCGTGCTGTCTTCCCATCCATCGTTGGTCGCCCAAGGCATCAGGTTGGTGATGAACACACTATAAAAGATTAAAGTTTCAGTTATGGCTAAAGAAGAAAAGTTTAAGAAATTGTATTTAATCTAAATTTAAAATTTTTGCTTTTCAGGGCGTGATGGTTGGTATGGGCCAGAAGGACAGCTATGTAGGTGATGAAGCCCAGAGCAAGAGAGGTATCCTGACCCTGAAGTACCCCATCGAGCACGGTATTGTGACCAACTGGGATGACATGGAGAAGATCTGGCATCACACCTTCTACAACGAGCTGAGAGTTGCCCCTGAGGAGCACCCCGTCCTGCTCACAGAGGCCCCTCTGAACCCCAAAGCCAACAGGGAGAAGATGACCCAGGTACATAGTTGCTTTCATTCAGTTGAACTTAAAGTTGCCAAATACCCTCTTTAGGTTCCTTCTCCATTCTCACTTCCTCCTTCCTCCTCCTCTAGGATCTCTCTCCTATAAGATGATCTATCATCAGCAGGTCTCCTGTGTGCTTTTATTTGCACTTGTGACTAAGATTTAGTAGAGCTGGTGGCTCAGTACTTCAAGTCTGATATGCACAAGTGTGAAGGAATGTAGTTTCTGCACTTTTTCTACTAACTTCAGTCTGAAGCTCACTCTATTGCATGTAGTGAGTGCAGTGGCCACAAAGTTCTGCAAGGTCACGCAAGTGTGCTAACTGGTTTCTTTCTGTCCTTGCAGATCATGTTTGAGACCTTCAACACCCCCGCCATGTACGTTGCCATCCAGGCTGTGCTGTCCCTGTACGCTTCTGGTCGTACCACTGGTATCGTCATGGACTCCGGTGATGGTGTGACCCACACAGTGCCCATCTACGAGGGCTACGCCCTGCCCCATGCCATCCTGCGTCTGGACTTGGCCGGCCGCGACCTCACAGACTACCTCATGAAGATCCTGACAGAGCGTGGCTACTCCTTCACCACCACAGCCGAGAGGGAAATCGTGCGTGACATCAAGGAGAAGCTGTGCTACGTCGCCCTGGACTTCGAGCAGGAGATGGGTACCGCTGCCTCCTCTTCATCCCTGGAGAAGAGCTACGAGCTCCCTGACGGACAGGTCATCACCATTGGCAATGAGAGGTTCCGTTGCCCAGAGGCCCTCTTCCAGCCTTCCTTCCTCGGTATGCTTGCCAACTTTAAACCATTTTCTGATTGAAGAGCAAATGTGTTGTACACCACTTGCTAACAGGTAACTCTGCTTGCAGGTATGGAGTCCTGCGGAATCCATGAGACCACCTACAACAGCATCATGAAGTGCGACGTCGACATCCGTAAGGACCTGTACGCCAACACCGTGCTGTCTGGAGGTACCACCATGTACCCTGGCATCGCCGACAGGATGCAGAAGGAGATCACAGCCCTGGCCCCATCCACCATGAAGATCAAGGTGAGTTGTTTCCACAGGTTCTGACTGTCTTCTGCCACAATGCAGTAGGAATATGGTGTCTTAATACTTGCTACCTTGTGTTCCTGCAGATAATCGCCCCACCAGAGCGTAAATACTCTGTCTGGATCGGAGGCTCCATCCTGGCCTCCCTGTCCACCTTCCAGCAGATGTGGATCAGCAAGCAGGAGTACGATGAGTCTGGCCCCTCCATCGTCCACCGCAAATGCTTCTAAACAGACTGTTCCTCCTCCCGTTCCCCAAACACCCAACAACTTCAGCTCTGTGCAGAACAACCACATTTCTCATACACACTCAGGCGCAGAGCCTAGACGACAACTCATTGGCATGGCTTCAGTTATTTTTGGCGCTTGACTCAGGATTTAAAAAAAACTGGAACGATGAAGGAGACAGTAATGTTTAGGTTTTTTGGCTAGGTTTGAAGGAAACCCCTAAGGTTCTGCAGTTGTCTCTGGGGGGCTTAAAAAAATGTACATTTTGTCATTCCAAATGTTTAAATGCGTTGTTCAGACACATGATTCCAAATGTTAACTGCATTGTTCAGACACGTATTTGCCTCTGTGAAGGCTGCCCAGTGGTTGGCGCATACTTAAACATGGTTGGTAGTATCGCTTGTATGTAAATTTATGTCTGGGTTTTTGTACTTTTCAGCCTTAATGATTTTGGTCCTGTTTAATTTTTTTTGTTATGCAAAACCCAATTGTGACCTTCTTCCCCATTGGAGGTTTCATCCCTGGGGTGGTGGGGTAAGGGGTCTCAAAGTGACGGTAACTTGGGGTGCCAGACCGGTGGGGCCAACCTGTACACTGACTAAACAATCCCAATAAAGTGCACATGTGTTCCAACATAATGTCTGACTGTCTTGTTCTGACTTCAACTTTTTACTTTAGTCTTAAGTTGGTCAACTTGACTTGCTAGCATATCTGCCATAATGTGACATTATTGTACTTGCTATCCTAAAGAAATCTCTTCACAGAAGTGCTTCCATCAACCTCGAACCAATTTGGAGGTAAAGTGTGTACTGGGGAGAAAGCTGCACTATTGTGCGAAATACCTAGTGAAGCAACTGAAATGTAGCAAAGCATGAACACTTTCAAACTAAACTCAAGTGGCTCTTGTAAAATGAGGTCTAACTGAAATATAAACGTTTTTTTTAGGGTTTACCAATTTGATCAGTTATCAAATCTGAAGATTACAAAATAAAACTGGAACCAAGCAATCAATATCTGCTATAAACCTGTGATCAATCCCTGTTTTATCAGCTTATACCTCTGCTACAAATCCTCCCAACCTAGCTGAAATGTGCATGTTTGGACACTAGATGGCAGCAAAACTTGAGATTTTATTTTTATGGAACTCTGCATTCTAAGACCTTGTCCGCGAATTAAAGTCAAGTAAAAAGTTACTGTTCCCATTAACACATCTAAAATGTCTCTACTTTAAACCGCAAAGACGAAAGATGGATGCTGAAGGAAGTGATTGCTCACACTTCTGCGCATCCATATCCTGTGTCCGTGCACGACATCAAATTATGCGCTTCCACTGTACGGTTTGTCCCAGTTGGATGAGTGTTGGACAGGGACGTTATTTAAATTCGCATCGGTATACACAGAAGCGTGGCTAATAGCTCAGATTTATTCCTTCCTTCTTTTCTCTCCGCCCCACCGCAGCTCCACTGTTTCTGCTGAGGCTGCTTCCCTCTGATATCGTTTTACTGCAGCGCCAGCAAAACACCGACTGCTGCCCCGCAAACGGCGCCTGCTGGGGGATGTGCGCGCGCGTTTTCATGTAAATTAGCCTAGCTTTACTCAATTTTTCCCCCCTCTTGTTTGTTTTCGTGCGCAGGTGCGAGCAGTGCAGGTGTACGTCAATGACGCACGAAATGACACAAACGAGGTCTGGCTGTGCTCCTCTATTAAAGCGGCCATGTTGGATCCGTTAATCTCACTCCAGACTAAAAAGCTGCAAAACTAATCGGCGAGCTCCTGCATTCCTCTATTTCCTGACAATCACATCGTGTAGTTCTGTCGTTTCCCCGACAGGTGGGGCTGTTGATCCATTTTATCTGCCTTACAGGAAAAGTGGGTGAAAGGCAGATAGAGGGGCTGACATAAGGAGGCCAAAGGAGAGTAATAAATCACACTTAAAATGCCGCAGATCTCGTTTTCTAATCCACATCCAGCAGAGGGTGACACTCACACCAAGAGTGGGTGACTTCAGCTACACCTAGTTGCAAAAGTATTCACATCCCAAGAGCATTTTCACATTTCACGTGTCATGTTGGGATCCCTCCGGGGGACATTGGGGAACATTAGTCATCAAGACCAGTGCACATAGCACGCAACTCAGCAGTAAAGTTGTGGAGAAGTTTAAAGCAGGGTTGGGTAATAAAACAATATTTATGCTTTAAACACACAAGTCTTCCTATTCACATCTGGAAAACGAGAGAGTTTGTGGCAACTGCAAACCCACCAAGTCGTGGCTCTCCACCTAACCTGTGGAGAGCCATAAAACAAGAACTCTAATCGGAGAAATGGATAAGAGGCTAATGGTGACGCTGGAGGAGGTCCACAGCTCAGATGGGAGAATCTGTCAAGATGGTGACCATTCATTGAGCAAATCGGCACAATTCTGCACTTGGTGAAATAGTGGAATAAAGATCTTAAAGATGGGCATAAAAAGTCCAATTTAAAGTTTTGCCATAAGCATTTTTCTGATCATGTAAGCCTTTAAATATTTGAAAGCGCAAAAGGAGCAGCGTTTAGCTTCTATGCTCCACTAATCCAGCACAAACTTCCAGAAAAATGCAAAACAGTCGAAACACTGACTTCCTTTAAATCAAGGGCTATTTAGAGCTGCCTTTTTTCCATGACAACTGGAAAAAAGGCAGTTGTCATGGAAAATATGTTTCCACATATTTGATGTGTATTTTGCTTGATGATGGTATTTGACAAAATGTAATGTTTATTATTTAAACGTGACTTTACTTTCATTTACATTACACAAAATCCCAGTAATATTAATTGAGCTTTGTGGTATAGCTCAAGGCCTTCAAATACCTTTACAAGTCGCTGTCTTATCTTGACGGAGTGGCAACTGTAGACGTTTGACTTAAAGCCATTAAAAGCTGACCTTGTGTCTGTTTTGTTTTCCCACAGATCCCAGTTTAAGCCAACTCTTTCCAAGGAGTCTCCTCCTGTCCCGGAACGAATGCCGGGGGTCGGCTGCAGCACATCCATAAAAAGCCTCTTGCGGGGTTTTATGGCTCTGACACATCCCAGCTGAACTGTTACCCAGCAGGATGCTTCTGTTGCATCACCGCTCCTTTCTGCTTGTGTTGAGTCTTGATGGCTTTTCTCAGGAAAAAGAAAAAAGAAACAAGAAACAAGGCCACGGGTTCTCAGGCTGCCTGAGTCAGGAGCAACACCAAAAAAAAAAAAAAAAAAAAATGCACATCCTGTGCACTGCGAGCTCTGTCGAACCCGCACCAATCAACACCTCCCCTCCACCTACATACCCACACACACGCACACACACAAACCAAGAATGTGTTTTTCATGACAGAGAAAGCTGCATGGCAAAATTTGCGTCAGCTTTTATAAATACATTTTCAGCTCAAGCGTTATTCATGGTATATGACTGCATGCAGTGCTGGAGGCCTGCAGACGGTGACTAATTTATTGGCTTCGCTGGGAAAGGTCAAAATAAATTTGTCTTTCATGGCAGTGAAGGGATCACGGAAAAATGTAGGAAACACTCTAAACATTTGATTTGGGAGCATTTATTCATTTGTAAACACAGCAATGTATTTACCGGCAACCGTTGGGCATGAAAATAGCACCCAGGGTTACATCCAAAGAGGTTACATAATAACATCTTCGGAGAGTAGCTTCCCTCTTGTATCACCTTCCTTTTTAATTTTTTAATTGATTTTTTTTTTTTGGACCATCCTTCTTGTTTGTCACTGCACCAGATGTTTTGAATTATTGCTCTAATTATAGTTATGCACAGGCCTCTGTGTGCAGTTCTTGCAGCCATTTTCTTACTTATAGAGACCAACACATGCCTAACTTACTCTCTTGTCTGTATAACTTTTGAGGAGTGGCAAAGAGAAATTTGGTGCTTTTAAGTTCGGATCAGCTTTATAAAAAGTGAAATAGTTGTTTAAAAGAAAGAGGGGGGGGGGGCTATCAGGAGTAGGAATAATTGTGCATGCTACTGTTTACTACTATACATCAAAAATGCATTTAAAGCTTTTCACACATTTTAACCAGGCATGCGTGAGCATTTCTCAGTTTTTTTTTTTTCTTTCCGTTTTTTAGCTAATCACCTATAAGCAGCTAATAAGCTATAGAACCTATAAGGCTGAAACCACAAGTGACAACACGCTGTGGTCAGAGTTTGGGGGGATGAGGAGGGAGCGAAGATCTTCTCAGCAGTCTTGTCATCTGAATGCTTTGCGTGCGGTTGCATGCCTATCTGACGCCAGCTGCTTGTCCTCCAGCAGAAAGCTCTCCCCCCGCCCCCTTCCTCCCCACAAGTGGTCCATCATGAAACCCCGTCTGATGATTGGCAGGTATGCCGTGTCTCGTGTGTGTGTGTTTGTGTGCGTGTGTGTGTGTACATTGGGGGAGGGGTTGGCGAGTCACATGATGTCAGCTGCAATACTCAGGTTTTTTTTTTTTAAATGCATATTTGCTTTCTTTAGGCATTTGAAAACATGACAGCGTGATTAGTGTGTTTATTTTTTGTTTGTGTGTTTTTTTTTTTTTCACAAATATGCATTGATGTTGGTGCAGCTGTTGGCGCAGTGCATGAGATGTGTCTTGGCGAATAATTTAGCCCTGAGGGCAGGCAGGTGCTCCACACTCACACTTCGAATCTCAAAAACACCTCGGAGAGGATGGGTGATTTTTGTCAGGTGAATATTTTAATTTCACTCTTATTTTACCAGATTTAATTAATCAGGCATTAGATTCGGGCTGTCCTGTCCTGGGAAGATTTCTCTGACTTTCGAGCAGCCACAGTTTACAGAGAAATTAAGGGTGGAAAAGATCTTATTGCCCAAAGGTATTAGTCAGGGGAAGGGTACAAAACAAGTTGATCTTGTTACATAAGTATCAAAGCACGTGAAAATAAACGTGAAAGCTGGAAATTTCTCCAAGAACGATGGAAAGTTTTGGATGGGAAAGGCGTTCAGGGAGGTTCCCAACACTGATGAAACTGTTTCCTGCAGCTAGCAACAATCTGCCGTATTCTCTAAAAAGTTTAGTTTTATGGGAGCAGGAGACTCTCTAGACTAAAGCATTTTCTTTTAAAGGCGTAACCAAACCTTCTGGAACACCACAGAGAAGCACGGTAGTGGCCGCATCATGCTGTGAAATCCGGTTCTTCAGATCGAAAACTGATGAAGTTAAGAACAGTTCCAGTCAACAATAAATGTGCTTCATATGAAGAAATAAAAATAATGCATCCAGCACGACTGGGAAAATCCAATAGTCTGACCGCCAAATCAAATCAGATCCCCCCAGGTGATAGGACACAATTTACTCAAACAGTAACTCAAACTGCTGCCTTCCGGTGAGCACAAGGAAAACAGTTTTGATGGAGTTAAGTTAAAGGAATGTATAATTCAGCAGCTTTTAGGCGCTAACTGGTTTGTTTTAGTGTCCGATCGTGTAGTTAAACTGTTAAATACATTGTACGTAAATGAAAAGAAAAACAAACGTTTGATTGGATATAAACCATGATGTCACTGAGTTTATCCTGCACTTTTATTGTATGCGAATTGAGTGATAAGTCCCAGGTTTGTACTTTACACCCTAAGCAACATGGTGAAAATACACTTCACATGCTCAAATGAAATGACTTTATAGGCAATGATTTCTGCAGACGTGTGTGTTCCCATGGGCTGATAAGCTTGGGGTTTTTTATTTTTTTTATTAGATTATCTTAGTGACAGATGCAAATCAAATCAGTTTATTGTCATCCAAGTAGCATAAACAGAACGAGGAAGCGCTTTGCTGGAGTATTTCACATATTAGTGCTGAGAGTTATTGAAAAGATAAGCAAAAGTGTGCAAAAAGACAGCGAAGGTTAAAAACAACTAAACTTTCAATTCTCTGAATGCCTCCTTTGAAAAAAAATATTAGCAAGTACACATATTTCTAAACATAATAAATATGTATCTAGCAGGCGTATCTCAATAAATCGGAATACCATTAGAAAAAAATTAAACTCATACGCGGATTTATATTATACACAGTGGCATGTTTGGATGTATTTCTGGGATTTATTTAGGTAGCTTACAGCTAATGTAAACCCAAATTTCAAATGACTAGAAAATTAGAAATGATAATAATAAAAAATAAAACTTTAATACAGAAGTATAGCCTATTGAACAGGCTATTTGTTTCAGAATCCTCCCAAGATTGCACAAGTTGTGCCCCAGAGTTTTTCCATCCAGTCAACTTTCCCTCAATGTTTCTTCAGCTTCTTTATCAGTGCGCTGTTATGGGAAGCCAGCAGTCTGCTGACCATCATGTGTATAATATAACATTTCTGCAATAAAACAATTTATTTTACTACACTTATATATTTTTGATGAGCAACTGAATTTGAAAAGCTGAATTTCAATTTAAGTATGTCACCGCGTGTCTAATAATAGAATGTTCCCTTTTAAAACTGAGTTACATAAATTTGCTTTTAGGTGATATTCTGATTTAATGCGATGCCTCCGTAGGAAGTTCGCCTTTTCTCACTATCCTGTACAGGGATTTTCTGCTGTAGCTCTTTACTCAATTATGAATGAGAAGTTTATTAAAAGTGTTACAAAAGCAGCCAATTTAAATCTACAGCCACCCACCTCAAAGCCCAATGGACGCCGCTATATTTCACATTAAAAAAAGAAAACAAAAAAACAAAACAACAACAACAAAATTAGGATGAAACCTGCCTCCCTCCCTCTCTCGCAAGGGGTGAAAAGAGAGCAACAACGGGGCGCTAATTTGAAGGCATTGTTTGAATTCCCAGTCGGGGCGATTTGGAGAACAAAGGCCGGCTTGCACCGCCCCTCCGGCCGGACCGGGACATCACTCTGATCTCCGCCTGGTAATTCCCTCCCCGGGTCCCGTCCGGGGTGACAGGGCAGGCAGCGAGCGGACAGGTCAGCGGGGTGAGCAGTGATGGTATCGGTGCTCCGCTCGCTCGGAGCCGCACCGGCAGCGCTCGTTTTCGCCGTGAGAAAGCGGCTGTGAAGGCAGCGTCCTCCGCGGCTTCTCCGGCGACTCTTTCTGCTGCGCGCCGAAGCCGCCTCCCGTCCTCTATCGGCGGGTCGTCTTGAAACCGGCCGATGTGCAGGAGAAGGGGCGGGCAGAAGAGAGGTACGGGCAACTTGAAACCGCTTCATTTCTCTCTCTCTCCCTCTCTCTCTCTCAATCTAATCAACATTTTTTGTAAGAAAGTAACGCAGCGTGGTGAAGTTCAAAGGAAACGTATGGATAATAAAATCTTCCCTGACCGTGCGGTCAACAGTGAGGTCATGTTAGGGGGAATTTAGCAGCCCGAGCCCTCCTACCTGCCCCCCTTTCTGCCACACCGCGAATTTTAATATAACACTACTAAATGAGTAGGCTACAGCACTTTTACTCATCTTCTTATGCAAATGTCCGTGTGTTTGTTCCAAGTCGGACGCCCAGCTTTGTGTCACCTACAGCCTGCGGGGCTTTTATCCACGCTGAGTGACGACTTCATGAAAGACGCCACCACGATTCCCACAATAAGATGTCTCGTTGTCTTCGTTTATGTTTTTTTTTTTTTTTTTTTTTTTTTTTCCTGATGTAAGGTTAAAGACTGAGCGTCATAGTAAACAGCTTGGAAAGAAAGGGTAAAACAATATGTTTCCGCTAATTTACCCCAGCCATCTTCTCTGACTTTATGTTGTGCTGTTCTCACCACGAAGCCACAGCTGTAGTTTATTGGAGATCTGTCAACAAGGGATTTCCTAAAGTTTTCAAATTAGGGACCAGATGGAAAATTACATCACTTCCTACTTCCGTTTTATATTTGTACACAAACTATTTTATGCACGTTAAATGTAAAAAAAAAAAGAAGAAGAACAGATAAATGAGATAAATAGTAAGAAAAATGCTAACCTGTCATGTATTATTAATTGGTTGCCCTGACGTTTGGTTGGTTCTGGGTTCGAATCCTGGCCGTGGGTCTCTCTGCGTGCAGTTTGCATGTTTTCCGCTTGCACAATCCAAAACCAGGACTGTAAGGTTGATGAATCTCTTTGAAATACCTTCAGGTATGAATATGCGTGTGCACAGTTGTTTGTGTGATGGACTTTTATCCAATGACCACTTCAGATAGTCAAGTGTAGACAATGTCTGGATGGTTATTTCACTCTGTTTTGGTTCTGTTCCCAATTTAGACTCTTTTCCATCTCATAAAATATAGCAGAAACAATACAATGATGGCTGCCAATTGTCTGTGATGTCCCGGATGACTATATTTTGTACCAGTAAATGCAAAACACTGACTCCTAAAGTTGGGTTCGCAACCCGACTTGGGGTCGTGGATCATTGAGAACGGGGTTATGAGATCCTCAACGGAAATTAAACAATGCAAACAACCACGGTGATGCTTATTTCTGTGATTAAAGAGATAAAAAGAGCACTTATTAACACACAAAACCAATGGATGATCTATGGTTTAATTTAAACAATCGGTCTGGATCAATTCTGTAAATCAATGATTTCCTTGATTACAGCGAAATAGCTCTTTAGATTAGCATTGAACTTTAGCATCACCAACCTATGAATCACCTACTGTGCACACTCATATTTTCTTTTTTTCTTTTTTTTTTTTTTTTTACAGTCGACACAAAGAAAGATCACTTTGTTTTGGAGCATTGGTGCCACCCCATGAAGCAAGAGCACCCCGGGTGAAGAGCTCCACATCCTGTATCATAAACTATCACTGTTGGTAGATGGGGGCAGGAAATATTTTAGGTGCGGTTATTAGTATCGAATGTTAAAATTGCCCAGAACGCCGTGTTTACGAGAAAACGCTTGAAAAGCTAAAGATAAACCTTCATGTCGATCCGATTCCTTCTAAAAGGAAATGGAAAAAAAGCCATTCATTACTCGGGTTAATCATTAATTATTCACTCTCTTCTCCTGATGAGAACTGAGGTCCACTGTAAAGCCTCCCCACCGCCCTCCATAGCCAAACACACCTCCCTCCCCACTGAAAACTAGTCCCTCTCCTTGTTTTGATCGCTCAGTCTTGAAGGGAGAGGGGACCTTGAAACTGCTCTGCCTCCTTGCTCCATAATTGGTTTTGTAGTGCTGGCGAGCGGCCAGAGTGCGTTTTTTTCTTTCAATGCACCAGGGACATTGATTGACAGGCTGCTCAGCCAATCAGAGAGCGGCTATTTGAAACGTACACGGCTTGTGTGGTGGTGAAGGAGGTGGGCGGGGCTTGTACAACAATGCTGTGTTTCATTGCTGAGGAGGACGCGTCAGGGGCTTTCTCTCCCCCCCGAGTTATCCCCCCAGTTTACCTTCGGACCAGCCTGTAATGGACTACTCCAGTTTTTCCAGCAGCCTGGATGAATTTTGAGAAAGGTTTGCATTTATTTAGCTCTCTTCCGCGACATTTCTCTCCGCAGAAGTAAGCGCTCGGAGTGTTATTTTTTTTTTAAGTATTTTTGTTTAGTTTTTCGGCTTTTCTTTTCCCAGCAAAAAAAACCAAACAAACAAAAAAAAAAAAAACAACTGGTGTCGGTGTTTTAAAACCGAATTTAGGTTGTTTCAAAAAATGCGAGCAAAAGGGCGCGGAGGTTATGTGTTTCTTTCTACGCTCGACATGTTTGCTTTACTCCGTCGGTTTCAAGACGTTTCCTCCGAGAAAGTTTCTCTGCGTCTTTAATGGAAGCGAGAAAAGTTTGAAACGTGGCTGAAATGCCGAGCTCCTCCGCCCGCTGCTGCCGCTGCGGCGGCCGCCGCCGCCGTGCCGCAGGGGATCAAAGCCGAGTTGGAAACACTGTAACTCCTTTTCAGAGGCATTAAAGGCAACATTTGTCTAGTATGTTTTCATAAAACGGACAAAAAAATAAGGGTTATTGTTGGTTTTTCCTTCTTCTTCTTCGTCTTCTTCTTCTTCTTCTTCTTCCGAGCGAGGCTCTCTTCTGATCCCGCCCGCCTGGATATCACGAGTCGCTGGTGTAATGTGTTTATCTGCAGCCTTTGAAAGGTGAATTTAGGTTTGTTTTGAAATAGATTATTAATTATAACTTCCAATTAGTTTCTTTTTTTCCCCCCTCCTCTCTCACATTAGTGGTTAAAACGACGAGACCATTTCTAGCACATTGTTTGGATAAACGTCGCAGCTTCTCGCTAACTTAACTTTTTATAATCGAGTCATTTAAAAACAAAAATTAAAATTATTATAGACCAATGCAGATTTCTGTAATATAAGGAAACAATGTCCAATCAAAATTCAGTTTAAAATAAAAAAAAAAGACATTTTACTTCTTCGAACTACGTTGCGACTGTAAATAAAATAACAAAGTGCTACTAATGTGAAGATTCAGTCACATTTCAGGTGGTTCTGGCCAGCACGCACGTCCACTGGTCAAGCAACACCGTACTAAATTTACATGCGTGGGCAACAAAACACCGCTAACCCCTTGCTGTTTAATGATGCATGCTCTTTTTTTTTTCTTCTTCTTTTTTTTTTCTCTCCAACCTTATTTATTTTTAAACCGTTTGAAATTTATATTTGATGCGCCCTTTAGTATTTATGGACAGACTATTGGTTTACATTCCCGCAGCCATCTCCAAGATAGCCGTGAAGGCAGCTGGACAGTCGGATGTATGTAAACTGGATAATTTGTTTTAAAAAAAAAAAAAAAAATAGAGAGAGAGAGAGGAGCGTTTTACGTTTCTGCAGCGGGATCCGATGGCGTTTTCTCGGCGAGCGCAGAGCAGCTGGCCGCTCCTGCAGAGCTCCAGGGCGGCTTGCATGGCTCGGTGTGCAGCGGGGTTGGAGGGGGGCGGCGGCGGAGGAAGAGGAGGAGGTGGAGTACCGTTCAGGCATTGAAACATTAGATTATGCACGTTAAGTTTGACTCCTGTTTTAATCTGCAGCTAGAACACAACCGGGGGCAGCTCGTTCGGTCCACGCTCGAGTGCAGCTTTTATCGCGAATGTAGTTTTTGAAGTGTTTTTATAAACTGCGTCATTGCTGGGTACGGGCCGCCGTGTCGCTGGAAAAGAGAGAAATCCCGAAACTAAAGCATAGTTTTGGTCTGCTGTAGGATTCTGCATCGAGTGATGTTTATCTTGTCGTGTTTTTTTTTTGTTTTGTTTTTTGTTTTTTTTTTTATATAGGTCAGCAGTATGGCTGAGAAGGAGTCCGAATCGCCTGGGAAACTAAAGACACTATTATAGCCAGAATTGGCTTTTATTATTATTATTATTTTTTTTAATTTTCCCGGACCTATCCGAACGGACGCATTTTTCTGCAACAACTTTCCCATCTGTGGATAATGGATGGCAGAGATTTCGGTCCTCCTCGATCCGTCCACGTCCCCCCGCCGCTGTTGGCGGGGCTCGCCATGGAGTCTCACCGACTCGGAGCAGCGGCGGCGGCCGGGAGGATCCCTCCCTCGCCCGGCCACTTGGGCGCGAGCCACCCGCCGCCTCTCCACTCCGGGAAATTTCTCCCATCGGCCATTAACCTACATTCACACCACAGTAAGTGCTCAATTTTTTTTGTACACGGAGAAGATTGACTTTTGAAACCGTTGTAGACGTAACATATTGACTGCGCAACAACAAGAAGAAAAACTGCACAGTTTTTGTGGCTTTCGGTGAGAGCATAAATGTAGATTTCGTCTAGATGCGCGCTCATGACACCGAGGCAAGTTTCAGATGTAAACAGCTCATGTAAAGGATCGTCAACCTCTGCAGCGGAAAATTACTTGGCAGTTTCCAGCACAAGCAAGGCGTCCGTCCTCCTTTCGGGCACAGATAGGTGTGTGTTTTTTTTTTTTTTTTTTGGTGTGTGCTCGGGTTGTTTTGTTGCAGCGCCGTGCGGGTTAGGTGGCAATGGGCTGTTGATCGCATGCGGATCATTACGCTGTTAGTGCTGCGAGAGCAAACGCAGCTTGCGGTCGGTGTGTTCCGCAGAGAGTGGGAATGGTGGAAGTTGTGCGACCTTATAGAGAGGGATGACAGAGCGCTGTTTACCCTGGGGACTGAAATGGCTTGAGTGTTTGTGTGAGGGAAGAACGAGGGTGGTTCCGTATTTGGAGTAAAAAGCCTCCAGTGATGGACCATTTGTCACATGGCTGCTGTTTCTTGTTTTTGTGCATCATTTTTTCCTCCCCTGTTGGACATCTCTCTCTCCTTCTCTCTCTCCCTCTGTCTCTCTCTCTTTCTCTCTCCTGCTCTAAACTCCCAGGGGGATATTTGAAGAAAAATAGAGAAGCAGAGATACAGTGACTGCCATCATGCAGGTGTATGTGTGTACTTCAAATACAGTTGATGTATAGCTGGTGATTTTCCACTTACTTTCATCGCGGTGTTGATCTGGCAAGCTTTAAAAAAAAAAGGAAAGGCAGTGCATGTTTGCACACGGTATTGTGATGCATAGTGGAAGTGAGCTGGCTGTCCCGTAACTGTATACATGTTGGGCAAATGGAAAGGACATTCTTTGGAAAACAAGAATCCTGACTCAGACAGTTACTTGCGGCTGGTTTTCTGTAGAGATCACGCCAAAGTTTTAAAAATGTTTTCACCTGCTAGGATTTTTAAGCCGTAGCAGCAGATCGACATCAACGTGAGCTTGGATTTTGTTTCAAGTATCAGGGAGGAATCGACTTTTTTTCTTTTTTCTTTTTTTTCCTTTATTACTTTAATGTGTCACAACATTTCCCCCCAAATCTGAGTTTGCAGGTCAGGCTTTAAACAAAGCCAGAACCCAGAGTTGGGTTTGATCGCTGCTTCTCTTGTTTCCACAGTTTAAATATTGTTTAATGGGATGCAAGAGGAACCGCCAGCACAGCGCTTTTTTGCTGTGCACTGCTGGTCAGCTGGCTGAAAAGACAGATTTAGCTGTTTGGAAACATTTTCAAGTGGCAATATTCTGCATTAAACACATTCACCTTAAATTTACCGATGTAGGAATGAAGATAGTAACGTTTCTATGGATAACCTAAGTGTGGCGAATAGTAAAATTGTTTTAGCAGCAGGAAGAGTAATTATAGCTTTTAAATAGAAACAAGCACTTGGGTGTGCAACCTGGACTTAAAGTTTATCATGATGTTTTCTGGTACTGTTTGTGGTACTAACGCCAAAAGCGACGATAAGAACTATTTTTATGTATGTTTACTGTTCTTTAGGTAACAGCAATCGCAGCCCCACAAACAAACAAACACTCTGGAAACATTCTCATTTTTAATATGATTTGTATCTCTAAGCTGCACTCGGTAACTGCATTTAATCATATTTTCAAATTTCAAATTCATCGATATTCTCCTTGAACAAACAGTGGAGGAAAATGGTGAAAGGAACAACCTGGGCAATACCGACAGTTTTGGAAGTTTCTAAACATCATTTATTGGAATTCATCATGAAGCTGATGAATCACAATTCGAGATTTATCACGATAAGTGATAAACGACACAGAATTAGACCACCATACTGTGGTATTTTTACTCAAGGTTATACCGTGAGAATCCAACACCAACCCAGGCAAAATTGCAGTCTCTGTTTTCTAATTCAATGAAATGACCCCAAACTAAAACCGCGTGAAATCACACGGTGACATCAGTGGGTGCAAAACCACACGCTTTTTTCCACTGGTCCTGATTAGTGGTCTTAAAGCTCAAGAGTTTTGGATATATGACAATCGTTTGCGATACTCAACAACAACATGACAGCTGCGTGTTTTCCTGGCATCGTGAATCCCGACCTTGGATGTTGTTTTCCAGATTTGGACGACTTTAGAGCGACAGTCAAGGGTGGGGCGTTCCAGTAAAGTCAGGGCTTGAACGGCACGGCGCTTATGAAGCATTAATTTGACACTCCGACAAAGCCCACGCACTCTATACACACACGCACGCAAACAAGGAAAGGTGTCAGAGATGAAATCAGCTCACAGTGAGGGGTGTTACGATGATTGATGGACGCATTGTTGCAGGGAGAAGTACCAGAGCGGGGGTTTTCTTGCAGGCTTTAGATGAATGGGATTTCTTTCTTTTTTGCAGCCCTTGAAGCCAACGTGTGCCTGAACGACACAAAACGGCGTGTCTATTTAAAAACTCTTTCGGTTCGGATGACGCGACGTTCTCCTTTTTCCTCTCCTGTGGCTCCGAAACGAGCTGAAAACTGCTTGTGGTGTGTGTGCAGACTGTGCTTTTGCAGAACGAGCTCGACGCGCAGCCCAGGGCGGTGTGCAGGCGGGGGCGGACTGGGGGGTCCGGTGGAGGCGGGGTGTCTGTTTGATGGAACTGACCCAGCCACCATTCCAGCCCGGATTGGTAGTTGAAGCACTCGTTTTTAAGTGGGATATATTTTGTTCTGCCCACACGGTGACCTTCTCACTCTCTCTCACTCCCCCCCCCCCACAAGCAGACCGCTGTACGACACGGGTCATTTAGCTTTATAGCGCTGCTCTCTGTCAAATCCCCACACGTTACAATAACCAAAAAAAAAAGGCATAGAAATCTCTCTTTCTGGTTTGTAATCGCACTGTGCAGGCATATTACATAACAATTAGCCAGTAAGAGCAAAATGAGCTGCTGTTCCTCAGACCCTCTGCTCGACATGCAATGGGAGCAGTCGAGGGATTTCTCGCTGTTTTCGTTTACACGGCTTTCACAGAAGTCGAGATGACTTTTTTTCTTTTCCAAATTTAGAGCCGAGATCTCGATACTGTGACTGTATACACCTTCCAAGTAGTCCTTGTTTAGCTAAAAGCGAGAATGTTTTCTAAGTTTTCTCTGATGACATAATTGATCCCAGCAACACATTTGAATGCGGTTCAGCTGTATGTTAGTTTCAGCAAATGCTACTCATCCCATACAGTTTAATGAGTATTAATGGAGTTTTAATCGTTCCACTCGGATGTCGTTCATAAATCATTTTGGAGGAAAAGTGGAAAAAAAATTAACTCTCAACATGTAAGAAAACAACAGTTAGATCAACTTATACCAATAAAAACACAATGTAGTTATTGATCTGGCGTGTTTTTCTTTAAAATATTTAAATAAGGGAAGAAAAAAAAACATCATTGCAATTATATTTTTGTTCAACATGTAACACTGCTAATGTGAAAAACACATAAACAGATTTCTGTGTAAAACAAGAAACTCATTTTGAGTGCTATGTTTCTGTTTTAGGTAGAACTGATTTGCTTTTGTACAAAACAAACAAATGAAAGAGATAAAAATGAGACCAGCACTCAAGCCACAGCAATAATAGGCTGTTTAATCTTTTGTCGTTATGGAAACCAGAGGTGGCAAAACAGAGTAAGAAAAAGGTCTGATCTGCTAGATTAGAAACTCGTGGATTTTACTTTTCAGTTTTTTTGCTACGTTGACGCCGGAGTCCGACTTTTCTGTGCACGTGTGACCCAGATACATTTTTTAAAATGGGTTTTTCTTATTTTTATGCATTTATCCAGGTCAGACCCTGGCCAGATCCATATGTTGTCCTAAACGGGATTCATATTTGATGTTTTTCCAAGCAACCTCCGTCTGACTGGTCATCGAACTCTTGGCTCATTTCTGTGACAGACTCGCAGTTCTGCAAAAGAGGAGGCGGAAAGCGCCGAGATCAATAGTAAAAATGGATGAAAGAAGTGCGGCAGCAGTCTGCTCTGAGTGCCCAACCACTTGTTAATTGAGCCGTATGTGTTGACAATATGCAGGATCCATATCTACTTCTGCAATCACATGTAGCTTCACGTCAGCTTTTGCTACTTCTCTGCAAAGAAAAAGTCTATCCCTCCTGCTCTGAGCAGTCTATAATTATTTGTACAAAGAAGAGCATCACTTCTCATGTGACAGAAGTTGTTACTTAACAGAGTTTTACAAATATCTCAGACAAAATCATTTAGGCAACTAACCACTGACCAATCACACAGAGCTCTGTCGAAATGGTTCGGCCAGGACCTGGCCATTGAGTTCAGCATGCAAAAAAAAAACAAAAAAAAAAAACGATGCAATTTTCGTCACAGGTCAACGTCAATGAGAGCCGATTTAGGCACTTCGGATGAAGTGTGTCGGATCCTTGATGTATCCCTGGAGATCGTAGGTCATTTAACTCTGGGGTTCTGTTACGTGTGACCTTTTTTAATTCTAACATTTTTATGAGGGAATGAAGTTAAAAGCTGAAAAGAATCAGACCGTGCAGTGACGAATCCAGCCTTCCTGGTTTCTGCTGGAAGTCTTGCTCTCTCTCGCGCTTATTCAGCCTGAATGAACCACATTTAGGCGTTGAAAACGTGACGAGGCAAGCCTTACTTGGGCTAAAACCTCAGTTACTGTTCTGAATGGTTGCTTGTGCAACCCAATCAAAGAAGGGGGACGTATGAAGACTTACATTTGAACAAATTCCTGTTTTTGCACAGCCGATTCTGTTTCACATACTGAACTTGGTCAGGAGTGGCTTATGTTTCCGAACATAAAATGACTTTAATTGGTCCTTTTTCTACCAGCGTTTCTGTCTCCAGATTGAGGCCATCTGTGCTCTTCCTCTAGTTATCATCCCTGTAGAGACACTAAGACACAACAAAATGTAAATGTGAGGAGAGGAGCCTGGTGATGGTTTTATTTCTCTGACCAGTGAAGCAGCGCAGCAAAGTGCCTCACAGCATCAGGAATTTATGCTCCTGGGTGTTCAGATTAAATATTTAGGTTAAAACTTTTTCACCGTTTATAGCAAGTGTGAGAACATTTCTTTTCAGATCACTTCAGGCTGAAGCAGTGCTACTTTACTATTTCTTGGCGGAAGCTTCAAGAGAAACTTGGAGTACATTCACACCAGCTCTGTTTAGTCCACTTTAATAGAAATCAAGTTTGATCGTCATAAAAAGTCCGCTTCGTTTTGTGAATGCGCAATCGAACTCTTATGCTGCCCAAAAATGCGAACTTCAGTCCGACTAAAAACCATTGGTCTTGGTTTGGTTGAAATGAACTGATGTAGTGTAAATGTGTATAAAATGCCAAGAGGCCACTCCTAAAACAGGAAGTGTAGTATATCGCAGGGCATTCTGGGTAAATACAACCAAAACTACCAGGGGAAATGGTATAAATGGAAATCCTACTATTACTAAAATATGACACTACTCTATTTCCGCTTACATTTTGTGAAGAAGGATGTTGCGCTCATGTCTTCTTCAGAGGTTTTTATGTTGCTTCCTGCTGTGGTTCTTAGTGCAGCGCCACCACAGGCGAGGCGGGGAACAGGTTTTTCCAAAGGGCTTGTAGTTTGACACAGAAAACACCATTAGTGATTGTTGGTCAGAATCATGTCGCTTACCTCCAGATGTGTTGCAGCTCAGCTTGGTCTCTGCAGAATCCCTTTTAGTAGGTATGTTGTTAGAGGAAAAGATTGGGACTAAGACGCGTGTAGCTATGGTGCTGCTTTCACAGGGGAATGAAAACAGCTGGAGACTAATGTGGAAGGGGAATTAAACTGGCACAGTGTCTAAGGTGGAAGTCTGTGTTTTCGTCTTCTTCGAAGGTTACAAGCTTAGCTTGCTGCTTGTGTGTCCACGAGTGCAAAATGTGTGTGTGTGTGTACTTAGGGACATGTGATTCTGCTTAGTGCGGTTACGGCCGAGGGTTTTCCCCTGGGACTCTAGAAAGAAAGCAGGCGATTTATCTCGGCCGCAAAGCATTCATATAGTTAGGTAAATGTGGTAACCCTTCTGCTGGTCTCTCAATCTATTTCCCTATGACTCCCCCCACCACACACACACACAGAAAGGGCACATGCATGTTGTAATTCATGGAGTTCACAGGGCAGACGACTGATTTCTGTACCAGTTTGTCTTCCCCAGTGCTCGCTTAGTGTTTCTGTTTGAATTAATGTGATGACCGTGTGTGCTTATATGTATTCAAAGCACAGACCTCTGAGTGTGCGTGGAGGGGTGTGCGTGTGCGTGTGTGTTGGAGGATGTGGCTTGGACACGTCTTCGCTCAGATTAATTGAATCCTTCAGGAGAAAAACCAGCCTCCTTAAGAGAATGCACAAGGCAGTGCTGCCCCGCTACAATAAACCTGTCACACACAGACAAACTACACTCTTTTCTCTGTCACACACACACACGCACACCCCAACACACACCTGTCAAACATAAGAGTGATTGGATGGTGTGTGTGTGAGAGAGAGAACAAGCAAGCCATGGCATGCCGAAATACCCAAAGCATTAGCTAAGTCATTCACTGGGCCAGACCCCTCCCTTTTAAAGCAAACAACGGCCTCAAACACACAAAGGTCACACACTGCGCTGTCTGTCTGTTTGGCTACATGACTCCGCTTCATAAGCCAAATAAAGCTCGGGTAAATGCGCGGTGACTTTAAAGAAACACCCAGTCACTGCTGAACGCATGTTCTGCTGCTGAGCCGATGAAATCGACTCGAGCTGAAGGAGACGGAGGAAAGTTTGGCAACACGACAGAACGGACCAAATTCATTCCAATGCTTTAGTTTAAATGTAATGTTTACTTTGAGGTTTTGTTATTGTGCGTGTTGTTTTTTGTGCTGACACTAGGAACAAATCAGTCACTGATACTAAGGTATAAAGTTTTATCGTGATACTTCGTGGTACTATTATGATAACGATAAAAGTGACGATAAGTACTATTAATTACTACTTTTTTGTAGGTATGACTATGACTGCATGACACAGCAATTACAGCCCCACTAACAAATACTGCTCTTGAAAATCATTCCCATCTGTAATTGTCTTCTTTAGGACACCAGCTGAATAAACGTGAATTGCATTTAATCATATTTTCAAATTTATTTAGATTTTGAAGAGGTGGTTAAAAACAAAGAGGTAAAAATTAACAGTCCTGGCAACATGGACAGTTTTTATTTTTCTTAAACATCATTAATTGAAATTATTGTGGCAATAAATCAGAATTCTTCTAAGAAATGTATCACAATAAACGGTAAACAATAAAATAAATACCCATTCACAGGTGCAAGTCGGGTTTTTAAAAAGTTATGTTAACTTGTTCTTAAAGAAATCTGATCTCTGTTTTTGTAAACCAGCTTGTTCTGATTTTAGGTCATTTCAGTTTCTCTGTAGAAACTACAGCACGGGAACTGCCAGTGGTGACCTAAAAATCACAATATTTGTTGATACGGCCGGGAGACCATAAAATGTATTTCTGTGAAAATATCACTGCATATCATAAGGTCCTATAAACACAAAAGCTGCTCTAAAAATACAGTTTCTTCCGTACACCCATTAGGTTAAGCATTGCCGTTGTATGTCTAAGCCTGCAATAATTGTGCTTAGTAATACTTTGGGGTTTTTTTTTTTTATATTTATTTTACTGATTCTCTCATAGAATGAGAAATAGGGGAAGTAGTTCAAACAGCAAAAGTAACATTTTCAACCATAATAGTTTTGTTGCTATGACAACAAATCGCAGTATTTGTCGCAGTAATCTTTTTCCAGATGATGATAAACAAACCTATAATAGCGTGTCCCTGTTATGATGTTAAAAGATGGATTCAATGTATCTCCTGGTCTTCCTGTCTTGAGCGATCATTATGCACATCGTCGTAAGTAAAACAGCTGACATTTTAAACTGTCTTGAGCTCCTCGTATCAGGATTATCATTACAAAAACATCATCCTTTGTGTGTATTCGTTAGAGACAGACCAAAGTGTGAGATTTCCGAAAGGCTTCCAACATTTTCTAAACCACCATGTCCCGTTACCGACTGGGACCAAAAGCTCAGATAGAAACAAAACAAAACAAAAAATCCTTTCTTCTTCTTATCTGCTGCACATCTTGCTCTCTCTCTCACTTTCTTGCAGCCTGAATAAACTGCCTACATGTCATAGAAAATAGTTTCCTGTATCGTCGTTTCTAAACACTGAAAATCGGTGAGCAGTGAATCTTCACTCAGTCAGAGTTACTGAAGAGAGTTGTTGTTCTTGTCATGGTTTGGTGGCTGGTAAGCTGCTGCTGTGTGTAGACTTTACCTGAGCAGATAGTCCTGCTAAATTACAAAGCAAAGCAGCAAAAATGTTCATAGTCCAGCTAATGTGCACCTGAAAACTACCATATATCTGCTCAAGTCTGTGCATCAAGTAAAATCTTTCTATATAGATATTTTGAATGACATCATCAATATGTCACTCTTACGGAGAGAACGTTTTATAAAATCTAAAATATTTTTATTTGACATGCCTGTGGGAAATTGTCGTATTTTGACTCAGAAAAGGCAGATGATTGGTTTCTACGAGCTCTTTAAAGTCAGCCCCACATTCTTTACTTTTATGAAAATGTGTGTTTATCCGCGTCGCCGCCTGGCTGTGCGTGTCATTTACACTGACACATTGTATTTTTCCACTAAGCATCCATCCATCCTGAGAACATCTGCTGGGAACCGTACGTCGGCTTTTTGTCCGGCTGGATTTTGGGCAGTTCAGTCCCATTTTCCCGGTTGTGCTGCATCGCTGTCACACACTCGTGGCTCACTGAGCCAGTGATAATGTTATTAGTAACACCCATGCTTTTTCTCCATTTCCCATTCATAGCAAACTCAGACTTCTGCGGCGGAAAAAACGCCTTCTTGTAATTGATTATTTTCAGAAGAGAGCTTGAAGCACGGCAGAATATCTGTGCCTGTGGTCCGGTAAAATGTAAACATGTTTTATTGCTAAACTAAAATAGGGCCGAAACGATTAATCGCGATTAGTCGATTATTGAAATAGTCGTCAACTAACTTGGTAGTCTATTAATCGCCAACTGGAGTATGCAGGCTCAAAAAATGACCAAGGTCCTCAAGAGGAGTAATTATACCAAAACTGCACAAAACATATATACATTTTATATTTAATATGAAAAGCCTACTTGATCTGTGAATATGTTCAACAAAATAATTAGTTGCAGCCCTGAATTAAAAGAATAATCTTCCCAGATTGGAAAAATATGAGCTATTGGCCAAAAATATCTTCCTCTTTCCTCCTGTACTGCTGCACGCTTTCGTAAACCTTTCACTTGTATCTAGCTTCTCCTTTGTGCTTTCACACATACAGCACTCCTTTTGTAATCTACATTTTGTTTGAAGTATGTGTTGCAACACAAAACGGCTACTATTTGGTAGGCAAAGTGTGGTGTGGCATAATTCCTGGAAATGCTATTTTTGTCAAATAACAACAACACGGACACTTGGAAAATGCAAATGAGTGCCTTGTGTGTTAACACAATCATGCTTATGTTTTGAACATATGAAGCTCTGAAATGACTCAGAGGGAAAAGGTGGAGGGAGTTATGAAATGTGTTTTCCAGAGAGCAGCAGCAGAAAGTCCATTCTTTTAGTATTTATGCTGCTCTGACTCCCTGTTTTCACTTCATCTCTTTAAATCTCGTGAAATGTCCCATTTTCACCTCTTCCATCCAGAAGGATTTCTTCTATTTCCACAAGCTTTTGGCCTTTCGCTGTGGATAAATCCTCCTGGGCTATGCTGTGAGTTGCCACAGATGTTGCAGTTGAACCAAGTAATATTTATATCTTATAACAAAAAACATTCAGAAGCATTAGATTTCACAACTTGTTGAATCCCAGCTTACTCGCTCTTTTTCTCTGCCCAATATCAAGAACACATGCTACTACACTCTTGATTAAAATTACGACTAATTACATTACCAGCGATTCTTTTTCTTTTCTTCCCTTTTTCTCATTTTCATCACACAACAGCGTTGCGGTTTCAAGCTTCATGCGAGTTCCGGCTGCGTTTAAATGCATCCGATTTAATTATTGAATCGTTTGAACGTCGCCAGCTGCGTCCCCACGAGGAGAGGAGACAGAAAACAAGGAGAGAGGAAACCGTTTCCAGTGTGGATGTTTGTCTGAGTGAGTTAGCCTGCAGCTCAGGTATGCAGGCTTCAGAGTTGTCTTGGTTTCATCTAGATGAGCATTGAAATGTTGCGATGAACCTAACTGGATGATCTGGTTGGTTTGTTGTAGGTCAGTGGCGTTAAACGGTGACTCATTGGTTTTGGCTTGGACTTTGTCTCACCGCTGCTCCAAGTTTTGGTCTTGGTCACGACTCATGAAGTGATATCTCAACCACTAAAAGTATATCTGGGGCAGCTGAATCTGTTCCTTGCATATGCTGTCGAGTCTAGGTTTGGACAGTACGGATAAAAATAAAACTAGGGATGCACCGATCCACTTTTTTCACTTCCGATACAGACATCCGAAGTTTAGTATCGGCTGATACAAATCTGATATAGAGAAATATGCTGAAATGACTAACGTTTATTTTTTATTTTTTTAAAAAACATAAATGTACTGAATTACACATTAATTTGATAACTCTGCACCAGTACAGCACACTCAAGTACACCAATAGTTTGACCAGCTTAGTCAAGCATGTAAAGACAACAACTTTAATTTGTTCAGTGCAGTCAGGAGAAGAACAGCTAATGTAAAATAAATAACAACAAAACTGATATAAACAACAGGTTGACTGTCTTGGTCAAATGTACAAATAAACTGCAACAAACTTTCTTTCAAATGGTTCAGAAAGTGCAATTAGGAATTCCAAATATAACGTAAAATAAATCATAAATTATGACGTCTGTCAGAGCATAAAGCATAGAATTAGACTGACTAGATCTGCCTTTATGGATCAGGCACATTATCATCAATACCCAGGCTAGAATTTTTTCAAAATCGGCACCGATACAGATAATAGTAATAGATTGTGCATCTCTATTCCTTATATACAGAGTCAAAATGTATTAAAATAAAAATTCCTTCTAGATCTGGGCGATACGGCTTAAAAGTATATATATATATATAAATATATATATATATATATATATATATATATATTTTTTTTTTTTTTTTTTTTTTCTT
>CAEGAE010090567.1:0-12388 GCA_903067095.1 Girardinus metallicus | reverse complement strand
GGGTTCCTCCTGAGGAGCTGGAAGAAGTGGCTGGGGAGAGGGAAGTCTGGGCCTCCCTTCTTAGGCTGCTACCCCCGCGACCCGACCCCGGTTAAGCGGAAGAAGATGGATGGATGGATGGAGTGACAATTTAAGACTAAGGGTATTTTAGTATTACATGCTGCAACATGTTTGGAGTACTTTGACCTAATAGAGCATAGTGTGTAATATAGGTTATTGCACCGAATGAGCTTAGAGAAAGTAGTTTAGAAATCAACAGAATCATTTGTGCATCAACTGTCATTTCCCTAAATTATCTAATTTTTAGCAATTAAAATAAAAATTGGAAGAAAGTACATGCTCCAAGTCGAGGCAGTTAAAGAGAGAAAATAGTAGGAATTCGTAGTATCCATGCAGTCAATGAATATGGAAAAAACATTAACATTTTTCGGTATCTGACCTACAGATTACAAAAAATTTGTATTTTATGATGTGACTGCTTGATTGTTCCATTTATAATTGTTCATGACCCCACATATTGGGCCGCTTTAGCTAACATAGTGACTCAGAATCATTATATCTGAGTGGTGTCAGAAAAGAATCAGTAGCTGATAGAAAACTAAAGAGTACAGAGCCGGACAGAGCTGACTTTATCATAAAATGGAAAATACTTTACCTCTGCGAGTGTTTGGGTTTTACTTAATTTGAGATACTCCGATTCAAGTTTCTCCAGCTTCTCCTGCTGATATTGGTTGTTTGGGATGTTCAGCTGTTGCTTCTGCAGTGAAGCCTAGAGTGAAAAAAACAAAACAAAACAAAAAACAAACAAGAATACCAAAAATGAAATCATGTCACTACATATCAGTTTCCTAGAGATGAACCTTGGAATATATTTTCATTCATCAAGCTGCTTATACATGTCTGGTCTTTTGGATGGTTACCATTTTACCTCATTTTCCATCAGAACATTTCTCTCTTTCTTGACATTTGCGACCATTTTCTTCATGTATTCCAGCTGCTTCTCAAGAACTTTGCAGCGAGCTTCTGCAGACTGCAGCTTCTGGTCCACCGCTGTCCCAGGCAAGGTGGCTTCAGTCCGACTCTGTGATGTGAAGTCCTGCTGATGCTTACGAGCATCCTGAAAAAACTGAATGTAACTCCTCTCCGCTTGCCTCCGCTCCTGTTCCAGCCTCCTGATTTTTTCCTGGAGGGTCCTCAGGGCGTCTACAACGGCTGAGAGAGGTAGTTAAAGAAAAACAGTCAAGCGAAATAAAACATCGTTGTGTAGCTGAAGACAAAACGTTTCACACCTTTGTTGTCTATGTTATGTGTGGTCCGAGATAGACTGCTGGTGGTCTGGTCCATGTTGAGAGGTGAAACAGGAGGAGACGCCAGATGTTTTGGTACTAAAGAAATCCTGTCTGGAGGCTGGTAGTAGCTCCCAATGTAACTGTTTTTGGAAGGTGTGTCTAAAATCTGAACACAACAGGGTCTTAGCTTAGAGATTAAAAAAGCCAGAAACATATTTTGTGGTCCATAAGATAAAACAAAAGATTATTCAAAACATGTTCACAGCCAAATGAGAACAGGAGATCCTCATGTCATCTCTTTGTCATAATGTACTTTGCACTAGTACAAGACTATTTGATGAAAGGTTAAATGCTTCAGATATCATTAAAGCAAGTAGTCTGAGATATTTACATATTTGTATAATACGTTTTTTAAACAATGTGTTCTTCAATGATTTTATTTATTTTTGCATCAATTTGATGCAAAGAAAAATTTACTTATTGCCACATGTGATGCCCAATTACTTTAACCAACTTCCAGCTTTAGAAAATAAAATTACAACTTTAAAAATGAAAATGTCACATGTATTTGTTTTAAACTACGTAAAGATATCTGCTTCCGTTCGCAAGCAAACATATTTACAAACTCACAAAACAAACTAAACGTCTTACAAAGCACATACCAGAACTGTTTAAACTAAGGGGCGATCGAGATGAATGACCCAAACACACAGAGCTGACGATATTTTCGCAAGAGTAAACAAATTCAAGCTAACGCTAGCTAACCACATTTACTCCTAACGGTTAGATTTGTAACGTTACCTCGTCGTGATGTGTTTCCATTTTGTAACGATGAAAAGAAATTTCTTAGATAGTTATATACAAGTAGCACTCATTGCCTTCTCACTCAAAGTTGACGTCTTTCTTTCACTAGTTGTCAACAACAAACAAGCAGTCCGCCCTTTTTAAATTTCCCTCCATTAAGTTGTTCCGCTCGCTATAGTTCCTATTTCGTGGACTATTCTAGACATACTAGATCTTTCGGGCACACACCCACAAGACGATTTTTTTTAGTAATAAATGTTTTACAAAACTCTAAATAAAGCAACTAAATAAATAATCATGATAACTGGTTTCTAAAAGCATATTTCAAAGCAAAGTCTAACCTGTGGGTATGTTTTTCTCCAGCCAAAAAAATAGTCAGTTTATGAAAATGAATGGAACTAAAAACATAGCAATTGTGGAGGAAAATCTGTCTAAAGGTTGTAATATATTATGAAGCACTGAAATTTGATCGAAACATATTCATATGTTAGAATGACGGCCAGATCCAGGTGAGAATCTGCAGCAAGACTTAAAATAATCTTCACAGATAATATTAATCTAATAATTTAGGTTATATTTCAAAGGGTATAGGCAAAAAGATTAGATGTGCAAAGGTGACACATACTTTTATCCCCATACCCAGATGTGTATTAGGTTCTAGAAAGAATAGAATAACACTTATGAACACATTTGCTTAAATAAATCTTAATAAAAGTGTATGTAAGACACAAAATTGTATAGTTTCATATCAAATATAATGACTGTTAACTGTAAATTACATGAACCAGTGGCCTTAATTGTGATATAATTGGCTTATATTCAACTAATGGTTAAATGAGATGCATAGATAAATTAAATGCAATATCGTGTGGATTTTTCTACACTTAAGCTTTTTGAGTCTTTGGATGATAAATTTAACCAGTTATGCTGTCAACACAGCAAAATGATATTAAATAGAGTGAGCTGCAGAAAAGAGCTCGTTCGGCAACGTAAGTATTAGTTATATGATACAGTTTTTCTACAAATTATTATTATAAAATCTTAATGTCAAACAGACTATTTGAAGTTATCTCTATCTATGGATGACTTTTTGTAGACACGCTATTAAATATCATTGAGGTTAAACAGAAAACGTGAGTGGAAATGTACAACATTCCCACCTTTCTTTCCTCTCCCCTGTTTTTCTTGCTGCCTGCAATTTTTTGATAAACAAGAGACGAGGGGGCTGGTGTCTATGGTGGTAACTGTTCTTAGCGAAATGCATGATGGGATATGTAGTTTATAAAAGGACCCAGCCAATAGAGGTAATAAAAAAAGAAACTTCAACTCCCTCACACCCTTTCCCAACTGACAAAGTGATTTCACACTAACCAATCACCTTTCACGATCCTAAAGGTAACGCCCTTGAGTAGTGTATACGTGCGCTGATTGGTTGAAATCCTCCGCCTGTCAACTTTTCAGCCCAGGCGTCCTTCCCCTTCAAGTTGCTACCACTTATCATTTCTGCCCTGGGAGTCTGGTCAGTGCTGACAGGCAAGGCGTAAAGTAGCGGTAAAGCTGCACCGAAGAATGTGTACAAAGTGAGTATTTGTTACTGACACTATTTCTTTTTGACTCCCGGTGACGGTTTAGTACATGGGGTATTTTACCTCACCGCAGTTTTTGTTGTACTTTACTGGTTGTTTTTGTTAACGGTCAGCTTGAAAACACTGACATGAATGGCAGAGGCACCCAGACAGACTGAATGGACCCGAATAATGCGCGAAAACGAGAAAATAAATTGGGATGAAATGCATAGTTTTGTATAAATTATGATTTTAAATTATCTGTTTAATTTAATTTACAGCACTGATGAAAGATTTGCAACATGATTGATGATGGTCTTTGTTATTATGCAGACAGGAATAATTCCTGTTATGTTTTTGTTGTGTAATCTTCATCGTCTAAAACAGCCCGTTAAAGAATTTTGACCGAGATTTCTTATAATGGACCAAATGGTAATAAACATCTTCTAATAAATGATTTTATGATGCTTAATTAATTGGATTCAGAGAGTCTCACTGTATGTTAACTTGAAGGACCGTGAAATACTAACACTGAACAAAAATGTTTAACATGTTTGGGCATGTATACGAAGTACACTAAGGGTTCCCATACGCTGCTCCTACTGTTTGAAGTTATTTTTAATAAGTTGCCACAGTGCACAGTGCTGCTCCTCGCTGACCTGTTGCTGGACACTGCCAGTCAGCTAGCTAAATAGACGGCTTCTATCCTTTCCCTTGCTTACTGTAATTACAAATTTGGTAGATTTAAAATATTTCCATTCACAAAACATGTGTTAATGTTGTGAAAAGTAATGGCGCACTGCCTATCCCCAGATAGTCAGACCAACAAACCAGCTAACATCAACCTGTGCGCTTGTGTTACTCTTTGAACAACATATGGACAAAATAGTTTAATATTTTGTGTTTGAAAACTGCTATTGAAGTTTGCGAGTGTTTAACACAGATTTGTACTGTTAGTATATGCATTGACATTGAAATAATGACTAAATGTAGCGCCACTACTCATTTATAGTATGTTGGATTAATTTAGTAAAATTACAAGTAATTGTTGCTTTCCTTTTTTAGATCAGAAGCATTAGACCCTGTTGTACATTTTTGTCTAAATATTGTATTACCACGGTACTGGTAGTACTCAAGATATTTGTACAGCGAGAACCTCTTCCTTAAAATTCTGTTTAACATATTTTGCCTTGATTTTTTTTTTTTTATTTATGCTTACACTGAGTAATAGAACTAATCAAAAGTTATATTATTGTTACTAATAATTAACAACCAAATAAATATAAACACGTCTTAATATCTTGTTTTCAGCCTGTTGTAAGGCAGCAAAAGCATTAGTCCTATATAAAATGATGGAGATGCAGCATCAGGAGTCTTTGGGGAGATGGGATGGGCTGGGCAGCCGGGATGCCTCCTCCAGAGCTGAAGCGATGGAGTTCATCTGCCAGGAGGTCATGAGGAAAGTGGAAGCCATCGAACCCATAAAGGCCGCAACCCCGGCCCTCGGAAGCTCTCCCAACAGCGACCTGAACGACATCCTGGTTCACCTTCTCATGCTGTCCAGACGGTGCCCTTTTGAAGATGTCAGAGAGCGCTGCACTCAGCTCCTGCGAGACATCCAGGTAAGAGATATGACAAGCTTGATGAGCTTTTTATTATTCTGCAGTGTTTGTTTTACTGTTGCTGCTGCAACCTTTCATCCTCCTTTCCTCACCTCTTAATAAGCATTGCAAACATTGTGGTTTAGTCAAGACTTGCAAAACTACAATATGTTTTTGTGAGATTTGTCAATGTTTTCAGAAGCACTACAAAGCACCGTTTTCCTCTTATTCTCTAATTTTCTCAAGAGGTGAGTATTTTGGTGCACCAGAGCTTATCCACAATTTAAGTGAAAAGAAACCACAACACCAGAAAAAAAAACTACTCCAGAATAATCTTTGCCTGGAAAGAAAATAAATACTACTTGCTCTAGGAATAGTACGTAGTATTTTGTTTCATGTAGTTTTGTAAAAAGAAAATTAAATAACCATATTGGTGTAACAAAACAATAACTTCATACAAAGGTGCTGACAGTGCCAACATTTGAGGTGGTTTGCATAAGTTGCATACAGCGGCAGCATATGTGCATGGCCGGGTACAAAAGACCACATTCACGAGTTAAAATGTTTTGATTGCACCTATTTTACATAAAACACTTGAAGTGTCACTCTTGATTAAAATGACAGCCCTTTAGTCAAGAGTGAATGAAAAGTGTAAACTTAGAAACAGTTTTGCTGTTTTAGGGGACACGATATTTACCCTCAAATGTGATTTAATCAGAAGTGAATTCCTTTGTGTTAGCGCATTTAAAGTTGTCACAGTTATAAATATAAACTTTTCAGGTTTGTGTTTAGTCAGAACTTTATTTTATGTTCAGCTTTTGATAATTAAATATGTTGATGAGGGCAGCAACATGGAAAAATTACCCATATTAAAATGAGTGAATGTAGAGAATAAAAACACATTGCACAGATGTATAGAAACTGAAGATCAGCTTGTAAACACTATGTGATATAATCTGTAGGCTAACTCAACATGGGATTATGACATATTAAACATAGTTTTAGGCTGTTTGAACTGAACTCAGAACTAAGTCTTGTGTTGAGTGAGCTTAGACAGAACTGATGATGTACCACAAATTGTATGCATAAGTATATGTAGGATTTTCTACCTGTAAAAGTCATTAAACTGAATTTGTAAAGAGAATTATATTCACTAAAATATCATTTATCAGCACATCTCCCAAAATTATTATCTTTTTTTTGTATCTTAGTTTTGTTTTCCAACCAGCAAAGTCTGTCACTGTTTCTATCATATATTGACAGTATACATATCTTCTTGTATTTTGCTTTTATTGTCAAACAGCGGATGTAGTCTTACTTTGTAAAGCTGCTGCATTCTTGCAAGTTCGCATTCATGTGTGAATTCAACTTTCTTGGCTTTATGCTGCGTGTTTGCAGGAAAAGAGAAATGTTCAGACCAATTAGAGTTAATTACTGTTTACAGCAACTTAACCATAAAAGTCAAAGATTTCTTTATTGTCTATAGCATATTTAGCCTTACTAAGTGACTTGATTATCATTTTTAATGTTTTGTTTGATGTGATTATGTCTTATATCTTTTTAGGTTTTATGTGGTACTGTTTTAAAAACCTTTGTATGAATAGTGCTTTATACATGCCTTCCTTGTACTTACTGGTTTATGCTGCAGTAAGACTTCACACAGGGAGCAACTTTTCACTGACTAATGTGACTGGTTACTTTTTGCTTATAATTCTCCAATCTGTCGCTCTCTATTTTTGATACTATTTGCTTAAACTGCATTCCTCTTTTAAAACAAAGTTTCCACAAAGAACATTCCTCGTCAGTGTTAGAGACCTGCTGGTGCGCCAGGTTAAATGGAAAGCACCAAATGCTTACGACTGTGTCAAATTACAAAAATGTCATAGCCATGCAAAATGGCCATGAGTGTGTTTTTTTTTTTTTTGACAATTGCTGAAAGAGATATTGTTTGTGTCAAATCCCTGAGTTCAGCTGTCTTCTGATCCCTAGAATCTCTACAATTAAAGGTTTTAACTTAAATAATTTATTTATTTTTATTCTGAATCTAATGAATGAGTCCTCCAGCAGCAAATAAACCCTACCTTTAGGTGGACGGGGCATGTTTGTTTTTCATAGGAAATAGGCCGCTGGACTGTGGCAGGATTCCTGTTTGTGCGGAAGTGTTTTCTGAAGATGGAGGAGAGGGGCAGAGAGCTGAAAGATGGGGAGAGAGCCACTTTGAGGGTTTTAGCGGTGCGCCACAGTACATGCCGTCTGGTATTTTTGAATTATGCTAAGCTGCATTTGCACGACGCTTTCCAAAGAGTGCATTTATGAGCCTAGTGGAAGTACATCTCAGAGTATTGTTCTGATTTCCATGTATTAATACCTTTTCCAAGTACACACAAAGCATGCACTGTTCTCACACTTAAATTAATTATAAGGGACTCAAATAAGGGTACATGGTGCAGACAGTCCCTTTAATTCCAGCAGATCCTCTATTAAAGACAAAATCTAAAAAGAAAAAAAAAAATAGTTTTTTTCTGATGTCCTCTAGCACAGGAAGGCCCCCTGCTAGGTGAGAGTAATGTACTTAGCTCATAAAACTTAGACTTCAAGCAATTTTCTGCTATTTTTTTCTCCTTAATGTGTTCTATCCACTGTGAAATAAGCTAATGTCTTTTTACATTAGTGGAGGTGGAAAAACATCTAAGAAAAGGCTCATTTTGAGAGATTTAACATCATGGAAATAGCAAGGTTGCAGTAAGAACATAAGGTAATAAACACAAGACGGTACATGTATATTTTTGCAACTAATGTTCTCTAACAAACCCACGAAGCTTTCACAGAACAGATTTATTTATAATGAAAATAAATTGCAAACAGATGAAGTCTGTTTAAGAATTCTGCAACTTCTGAAAGCAGATTGTTGTTTTAGGGGCATGGCATGCTTTTCAGATGTCATTTTCATTAAAAATATTGGAAAAATATTTATTTATATCTAAAATACATTATAGAACAACTGCATCATTGCATTGGCTCTGGAGGCTATAAAGTTTGAAATGCTGTTTTGCTGTAATGTTGCTGAGTAACAGAGGTCAGGGTTCAGAGGGTCAAATGCAAAAATAGGGTTGTTGTGTGTTTAATAAGGGGTCAGGTTCTACATAAACTGTCAATGTGTGAGGGTCTGCTGAAAGGAACAAGGGTCAAAATTGCTTATCTGTGCAGTTTAACAAGTATGGTGAGCGCAGGAAGATGCTGTCAGTGTCAGGCTCTTCACTGAGCCTAACTCATCTGGTTCATACAGGAGAGTATGTGATGGTGTGTTTACCAATTCGCCTGTACTTAAAGTAAGAGATGCCTTCCAAAAATCATCTTGTTTCCTTGCAGATTGTTTTTTTTCTAATTCCCAAACTCTTTTCCACATCAACATTTCAGGAATAAAAATATGAGGAAAATTGGCAGATGGAGTTAAGAAAGTATTTTGCCATCAATTATACATTAGACAGCAAATTTACTTTTATTTTTCCAGAAGCCAGTGAAGTTTTCTGGACCATTCTTTACCGCTGTTTAATTTTCATGTCATACAGAGGTTAAAAAACAAATACTTTCGGTATAAATTTGCCTCTAGAAACAGAGCTCAGTTGGGGTACTACATGATATTACTGTAAACCTAAGACATGGAGCTTTTTGAAAGGATCATGCTAAACATTTGCTTTAATATTACTAACATTTTGTGTTAGTAATCCCAGTTCAGACTCATGTTTGGTGCATATTTTCTGTTAACGTAAACTTTACTAGACTTTCCATTACAGACTTTAAGTTTTGGTTGCACATGGAGCCAAAAGGAGTAAATCCTCCATTGAAAATGTTAGCTTGGAGTCATAAGTGCTACTTTGAGACTCATCTAATAAGGTAGTTTTCTGGGGTCATTCTTTACCCTAAATCTTTTTCCTATTATCTGTATTTAGCATAAGCTTAACAGCATCCAGATAGATCCTAGAACCAATTATGTGAGGAAAACATATCATGAATCTGAAAATGAAACTTTTCAAGAGGACAAATTGGCATTACACACATCATCAGCTGTTTGCTAACCTTTTCAGGCTGAAGAGTTTTGAGTGCTGTGCAGAGTTGAAGACTAGATAGAGGTGGGGCTGATTTGCACATTCAGTTTGTGTAAATAAGATGAACCAAAGGTGTAGAGTTACATTTCAGTGCTTTTTGTTGGGGCACAACAGAGATATTTGCGAAGACAAAAGCTAGAAATATATCAAGAGTTTTTGGGATACCTATATGGGAAAAATTAGGTACATTTACATAATTTAGATTTTGTTTTCAGTAACTTTAACATAACTTCACTTTCAATATAGTGTGTAAATGCAGAATTTTGGGTTTGTTTTTCAAGACTTAAACTCTCAACGTCACACATTCTTATCAACACATAAGAAAAACATATTCAACTAATTAAAGTAATTAATAATGACTAAGCAGTCCCAGTAATAAATACTAACAATAAAGTGGATTGGTGGGCTGAATATGACCTCTTCCCAGAATAGCCCAGAACACATGTGAACCTCCAGGCTCTCTGAGCTTACATCACATTCGGATGACTTTCTATATTTCTTTTTTTTTTTTAAATGTCTGACTTATTTATGGAAGATGAAAAACGAGGCATCTGTCATAAGTAATTTAAAGGGCATGCCCTGCCTTTGAACTTGGGTGTTAGGACTGAAATATGTATGATTGAGCACTCTTCATATTCCCGCTCTTACAACACCCGGTTGATAACCTTTAGCATTAGTGTTGCTTGGTAGCTCATAGCCTACTGAATTCTTTGACTCTGTTGCACAAGGTTTAGATGTGGATTAGTTTGATTTCCTGCACTTTGATTTCTGGAACAGTCGATGTTACATCTGTTTTGAGGCTGCACAAATAAACCTGACTTGACAGCCTTGACAGACAGGAGTGTGGACAGATGTAGAATGGCTTTTCTGCGAAGGCAGGATCAGAGTCCACTCGTAAAGTGCATCATTTGTTTAGAGAACAGTTTAAGCTCTTGTTTACCCCCACAGTGACGGCAAACCTAGTTTTTTTTTATGACTTGCTGCTAAGCACAAATGTAAACATTCTAAGTCTCTATCTTTGACTTTGCTTGTGCACTGTTTGTGTCAGTTGGTGTGAATGCCTTCATATGTCTGCTTCAGCGAGTTCACCAACGATTTTTAACTGTGAACTCTGAACTGATGGACACGAGGATTGGAAGTTCACTGTGTTTGCATGTTTTAGGCTGTGGAGTTGTAAACATTAGTTTTATTTGTCTGTAAAATTAGCAGGGAGGTAAGCAAATGGAAATCGGAAGTGAAATCTGAAAAAATACATCTAAATATATAAATAAATATACACACTTGAAGAAATGTATGACTGTAAATGAAAATCGTTTTAAAGATTTGGCATGTGTTGGTTCAGCATTATTTCTCTACGTTAATTATAAAAGCAAAGAAAAAGGTTTATCAATTTTGAGTCTTGTATTTTTATCATTAGAGCTGTTTTAGTCAAAACATGTAAACTTTAGTATTTTTAATTAGTAATTATACATAAATTATGACTTTAATATCTGCACCTTTACAATTCTTTTGGTCTGGACAAACCAAGAGTTTATTTTCACCCCTTCAGGTCTTCTGTTTACTTTTTAAAGATAAAAATACAGTGTTGGGGGGAAAAGTGGTGGAGACCTACAGTGTGTAGGTAAAACACCCTAGTTGAATGGGCTGTTAACCGGTGAAGCAGGATCTGAACCACTTTGAGCACTACAATAAAATCACTAGAAATATATTCCAGTCTAAGCTGAGCTGCACTGTCAAAACATTATTTGTGTAAAAATGGTTTCTTGTGACATATTTTTCTTTTTTCAAACATTTAGTTTGTATCACAGATAGCTGTAAATTCACAACTTTTACTAACTTTGAATGTCCAGTCCTGTACATTTTTATTTAGAGATCATAGTTGCACAGTAAATCAAATCTCAATATGCATCCCCAACCTCTGTATTTGAATTATTGGACTTGAGTGGGACTGTTTTAATCCAGTATGTATACTTTAGGGCTGAAACGATTCCTCGAGTGATTCGAGTACCTCGCTTATTAAAATTCCTCGAGGAAAACTGATCTGCCTCGAAGCCTCGTTATATTATGTGTTATAATTTAGCGCACCGTGTTCCGGCCGGGACTTTATTTACTCTCTCACTTCCGCCTGACTTGTTGACGAAAGCTAAGTGTTAGCAGCATAACGTCCAGTTTTCAAGTTCGGCCTGGAAGGATTTTATTGAGTCATGATAATGTTCGGGTTTTTGTCTTTTTCCGGGGGACCAATAAGCATCTTAAAATGACGGCAGCGATGCCTGGAGTCCGGCGGGATTATTTATACAGATAAACAGATAGACTGAGCTGTGCTTTAGATGCGTAGCTTTACTGAAAATACCGGAAAATAAATTTCATATCATCCCGGTCGCAACAAATGGGTGGCAAAGAGCAACATGACGTTACAGAGCTGGTAGATGTTTCTGTGTGTGACGAATGCAGATGTCAAATATGAGGGGCCTTTTAGGACAAAGACTATGTTTTGTCTCTCACACTCTACTAAAAACTCTCACACACACAAAATATTAAAATTGCACATATATACTATTAAAATGTCACAAACATATGCAATTTTTCTCACATGTATGCATAAAAGACTAAGATTGCACATATAAACTAATAAAATATAGACTCACCTTTTGTATGCGTGAGAGTGATGTCACGGAAGAGGCGGGGCATCATTTGGAGATCAGATCGCGCATGCGTTGACACGACAATGACGTCAGCTTCAAGTTGGTGTAAGCGGCGTTTAGCTCAAGGCTAATCCGATTTATGAACGCTAATTTCGGCCAGCCATTCTCTACCACTCCCTCCTCAAGCGCTCGGCGGTTCACTTAGGGCTTATTCCGGCGTTAGAGCTGGAGTAAGCGGCCTTATAACCGCCGTTAGAGCCGGCGTTAGCGGCCTTAGCACCGGCGTTAGAGCCGGAGTTAACGGCCTTAGCACCGGAATAAGGCCTAAGTGAACCTCCGAGGAGGGAGCAGTAAAGAACGGCTGGCCGAAATTAGCGT
>CAEGAE010090566.1:0-15499 GCA_903067095.1 Girardinus metallicus | reverse complement strand
TATATATATATATAATCTTATAGCTCTGCAAAAAAAGACAAGGAATTTTTGTCCTTTCAGATTTCACCAAAATGTGTACTTGTAGTTGTTTGCTGCAAATGTCGTCAACTAAAGCAGACGAGAAGGATTTCTTGCAATTTCAAACTCGCATACAATTAAGACCACCTCCCTTTTGGAGGTTGACCCTCTTCTTGGTGTAAATAAACAGTCCTGCCAGGTTGAGATACGAACTCCACTAAAGCTCTGAAGGTGTGTTGCTTTAAGTCATCTAAGTTATGAAGTGATGCCTCCATTGCTTCATACTTTTCCTTGGTTGGATTGCAACTCATTTGTTTTTCTCACAGCTGCGCCACCTTTATTATGTAAAATGGGCTTTTTTGAGCTTCGCATCATGTTCCAATATAATCAAAAACATATCTGGAGTGTTGCCTTGATTGTTTAATGCATGTTTGGGAAATCCTTTAATCTCCCGTGGCAACCATTCAGCTGTGCAAAATGCCTGGTTGGACCTAGCCCCGCCTTTGAGGCGCAGCTCCTCCTCAGAGCTGCAGTTTCCGAGCTTCGGCCTCACAGAGCAGCCCTCCTCTCCCGTTACCCCTCCACTCAGCTCCTTCAGACTAGCCAGCAGCAATTAGCAAACGCCTTGTGGAACACCTGAGCTCATTACACGAGCTCAATGAGACGCTGGTAAAAATGTCACTAAAGGGTTAAAAGAAGAGCCATGTTGTGACGACTTCCTGAAGGAGGAGTTTTAAATAAACATGCTTTTAAAAAGACAGAGGGCCAATTTAGAGACGTTAAAACCAGAAGTAATTTTGTAAGTCATATTTGATATTTTCTGCATTTTTATAACAAGTAAAAAATTGTGCAAAAATGCTGCTGGAAAATACATACTGCCCCTTATAGCTGCATTAGACCACACTGGGCAGCTTTTGCTCCACATAATCAATAAACTTTGGTTGCCCATGACCCTGTCACCTGTTCACTGTTCACTATGCACTATGTGGTTTTATGTACATGCTCTGCCCTAGCCGTCTAGCCGTCACAGTCTCGCCTTTATCAAACATGCCTGAATCCTTCTGATTACCCTTTTCTTCCTCCCCCAAACAAAACATCTACTTGCTACCGAATGCTGTACAACCCACAGTCAGGGCCCATGATGTTACGCTTAATTGGTTTACCTCCTGCATTGTTTACATTTTGAAGTCAATGTCAACCTCCTCTTTCTAGTGCTTTTTTTTTTACTTTATAAATGTGGGTTGCAGGTTATCATGCATGCTTCTTTGAGTGAAATGGAGAATTTTAAACTCAATCCCTCCAGCTTTCCAATAAAGGCCTCATGCCTGCCAGCGTATCATTCAGATTGACAACAGGGGCAGCGGCACCCAAAGTACCCCCCGCCCTATAAATAATATTTAATCCGTCTTTGGAAGGGAAGATTGGTAATGACTTTCGGAGCTTTTGGGATGCATCGCATTGCCTTAGCTACAGCTGACACCGAGAGGATTGAAGCTCACAGTGGTGAGAAACGGCGGCTTTTTCCAACATCAAATAAGATCTGCTTTAGATCAGGGGACAGGAGGGCTTTCATGTGAAATGTGAAGGAATGGGAGAAAGGAAGTTGGCCTGTGGAAAAGAGTATCCTTAGCTGTTGAGAAGTTTGTAAAAAATAAAACAGCATTTGGTTTGGTTTTAGAACTTCAGTAGAAGGTAAGTTAAACAGAAACTTCCAACTTATTGTGGTTGTGTCATGTTCTATAAGACGTGTTTTATCATAATGTAGTTTGTTAAATTATGCACAGCTTGTTGAATTATTATTATTACCTCAAAGGTTTGGATGTTGCTTTTCACACAGTGTTGATAACGACATACAGCCTTAGCTGTGTTTAAAAACAACAATGACCAACAATTTAATTCATTTTAGCTTTTCTATTTTCACTTGGGATCAAAATTATACTCCCATACACTAAAATATATAAATTTATGTCCCCACTAATACTGAGTTAAACTGTCTGTAGCATTAAAAAAATGGTCCTTCAGCAAGTTGCAACATTACTAAGTCGAATTTAGTAGCCACCAACAAGCTTATGGCTTCATTGTGGACGCATGTTTGACCCGACTTGGTGAAGGAAGTGCCAGAACTCATTTTAAATGTTTGGTCTCCTCCCTTTTATCCAGAATCTCTCCTTTAATCAATCCGATTGATTCCTAAATAAGCCTTGATGTTTTGTATTGTCTTCTTGGAATCTCCAACTATATCCGATGTGGGTTAATTTGGAGTTAACCGTCCCTCTTTATTCAAACTCTGGACAGTAAAAGCTGCTTCCTAATTTAATGGGTTTGAGTCTCGGTGGTTCCTGGATTTCTCCTGATCGCGGCATGACTCTCATGCTCGGTTACCTTAGAAAGGAGCCGGATCCTCAGAATGACCTGGAACTAAAACTGTATGCAGCTGATTTGATTGAAGACTTCAAAGTTGTGTGGGTCTTGTTCTTGTCAATTTAAAATACACTCTAGTGTTGTCATCACTTAATGACAGACTTAGGTGACTATAGATGTGCCTGCAGGCAATTGATCATTTTGAGCTAAGGTGATTTCAGAAGATTCACAAAGAAGTCAAATTTAGGCTTCTAATAATCAAAGTAGAAAAAAAGAAATCCATCTTTACATTCCCTTATATATTCTATTATAATCTGTGAAAGTGCTAATGCCTTTTTGTTTGTTTTTCATCTGATAGAATACAGTTTTCATGAACCATAAGCTGTTTTAAGGAAGGTTTATCAATATTTAGCTTAGCGATTTAGCATCGTCAGTGGCTAGCGGTTAGCCAGGTCAGGTTTTCTCGTGGTTCTTTTAAATTGTATCTCATCTGTAACGGTTTCTTATTTCTGCTGCGTTTGCAACCGAGTGTAGTTGACTAGCATGAACAGTCTTTATTTGTTGATTCTTAAAACAAACCAGGAAAAATAAAGGACTACTTACTTCATTTCTTCAAAATAAGAGTCTTAAAAGCATGGATACAATGGGCCAAGATTAATGCTCTTCAGGCACTGCTATGTTTCTCATTCAAGCATGGGCTAGCTTGTGACAGTCGGTTGATTTCACCATGAATGCTGTTTATTATCATGACTCTCTGATATAAAGTTAATATTACAAAATCCTGTGAGTAAGAAAGTGTAAAAAGTCTTGTTTTGGTCCTTTCAATAAGGTTTTCAGCTCCTCACATGGCAAGAACTGTTTTAGATTTCTACTTCTGTTGAAGTACAAGATTTACACTGATTCTCAGATGGTCAAATGCACTTTGCAGTTTTTATGTTTTGACAGGTTCTTGTTTTTAAAATTCCAGGGCTAAGCCTGCTGACCTCACCCACATAGCTTTTTTTTTTGTGGGTAGAAATAATTAAATGATAATAATACCCAACGAATCATCAGGACTGCCTCCTTCTGAAGAAATGTAAACTCCAAGGCGTGCTGTAGTCCCTACAAAAGCAGCAAAACACTCGGCTTTGACTGCACAAACGCTCACCTAGTCTACAGGAATGTACAAGTTTGCCTGTCCATTCCCATAAAGACTCCTCCGTTATGAAGCGATTAAAACTGTTTGCTGGGCTTAACCGTCCGTTCAGCCGCCTCACGCCGACCCAAGAGTGAGCATAATATTTCCTAAATGGCGAATAAATAGGTTCCACGGGGGAATAATAAGCAGCATCAGCCTGGTCCAATACAGAAAGAGCAAGAGGGGAAGATGAATGAATTTTATTAAAGACTACTGGTGCCTGGTCAGCAGGAAAATGATGAAATGGCCAGGCTGGGCCTCACCTGCATGCTCAGTGCGCAGAACCCCGGTGCTGCCTGGCGTCAGTTTGCATTTCAGCTGGTTTATCAGCAAAGGCCTTACTGATTAAATCCCCTGGATCAGCAATAAAACTAAAAGATGGCGAGCTATTTCTGAACGGTCGACAGCGTAAACAATTCATTTCATAAAGTAAATGCACGCTGACTGTAAACAGAGAGTACTATCAGTTGTGAGAATCTAATAAAGCTGAATTATGTTTTTAGAGTTGATGTGGGGTGTACTTAGACAGACAGGCAGCGGTAATCGTTTGATAAATGCGATTAAATCAATTGTAAACTTTGTTGTGTGTTCTAACTATTAAGTTTGTTATGATGCATAGCTTTAATGATTCTCTGTGTTCCAGCAAGGCCAGACACAAAAGGGTGGCTATAAGGATAAAAATATTTCAATTATTCAAATGTATTTATTTACATACTTTACAAGTACATAAACTATGTTCTTCCTAACATAAAGTCAGTGTTTCAGACTTTATGAATTGCTATTAATCTTGTAGCAAAATAAATCTTACTGAAATTATTGTCGCTCAAAAGTGTTTTAGGATTTCCGGTGTCTTTGACCATTTTTGAACAGTTGCACCTTCAGATTTTCTTGTTACCAGTTTGAAAAAAATTAATTGAACTTGACTACATTGTTTGAAAGCTGGGATTAACTCTAGATGTGTGTTGACCTTGAATTTGTTTGTCTGGATTTAATTGTTTTTACATATTTTCTTCAGTAAAGAGCTTTGAAATCACATTAGTGGTGAATTGACACCATAGTAAATAAATTGAACTGAATTCAGCTGAACTGAAGCGAAGCAGACCAACTGTTGTCTCCTCCGTGCAACCGCTCACAAAAAAGAGCTAGTTTTCAACCTCACACCGTGGATTTAATGTCGGACAAACGAGAAATTAGAAAAAAAAAAAAAAAACTTGTTTACAATAGTCAATAAAATAAAAAACATAACATGAAAATAAGAATCAGAGGGGAAATTATCTACATAAAAAGTTTTCGCAACCTTTACTAACTCAGGCGGAAATCCATAATAGCATCTAAATATTTGAACTTTTTTTGATTGCTGTCTGGTCGGTCCTTGGAGGAGAATTACGACATTTTGATTTTATGTTTGATTCAAGCAAACTGAAACAACTTTTTGTACAAATCCACAACAGAAAACTAAACTTAAGCCACCGGGACTCCCACCATTTGGATACGAAACACCTCTAGAGGGCGCTGTGGAGTCTCTGTTATTACATCATCTGCACACATTTGGCCTTGAAATTCTTTACAGCTATCAAGTACATAATTAATCTACAAGCAGAGTAGCAGTGGCACGATAACAGAGCCTTGTGGTACACCTATTTTAATAATTTTGAAAAGCCTTGTTCTGTGTGTACGGACATATTGTTCTCTATTTTTCAAAGTATAAAACAAACCACGAAAAAAGCTCAAAAGCCATAATATTCATCTGAATACCGATGGATCTTTGCAGCAATCATCCATCTCCCTCGTTCTGCTAATGACCCCGACCCAAATCCAAACTGTTTTGCATCCAGATGGTGATTGGTCTAAAACTGCACACCTTTTCACTCTGCTGTTGATGTTTCTCTCATTTAGGTACATTTGTCCAAATAATTCTGCAAGAAAAAAAATTGTTGTTTTTTATTTTTTTACGCCATCTACATTCTGGTGTCGTTAGACTCGCCATTGTTCCCAAACCATAAGAGCAGAAATCCAATACAGGAGTAGCAACTTTATACCGTGACGGTATCCTCAGTAAACCAGAGCTCCCAGCAGCAATGAGACCTGTTACAGACTCTGTTAGTCATGGTGCTTTCACTCAAAGGCAAAAAGCCTTTACTGTTTTTTTTTTTTTTTAATGCTATTGCCATCAGTGTTGCTCTCTCCACCTACATGCGTAACCCACAGCTGAATTCAATACGGTCCCACTTGTTCACGGCGGAGGCGGGGGGGATTTTCACGTCATTCTGGGCAATGCGGGAAATTGCTTACTGAAGGAGGAGGAGGAGGAGGAGGAGGAAGGTTAAGGGAAAACACGCTCAACAAAAAAACGGTAAATTACACCATTTCCTGTGGAAATAACACACAGCGCACTCCAACATTAAAGAGTGATCTACAGTTTAGGTTAGATCAGGTCAGAGTGTTTGGAGGTTTAAAATTCGGACACATTTCACGTGGAATCTGAAGCTCTCAGAGACAAATTGTGTTGCTGCTTTTTCTCGCTTCTTTTTCTTCCTGAGGAGCAAAGTTTCATGTTTGAGCGTCACCTGCCAGTAAAGCAGTGAAAGCCAAAGCAGCATTCAGCTTGGCAATCTGTGCGACAACCCCTAGAGAATCGGCCTTAGTCAGGATGTGTCTCTCTTTCTCCTCAGCATTATGCGGTGGGTGGCATCAAGTGGCTGCGCTTCTTTGAGCTTTTGCAAACGGGATCTTTTAATTCCTGCCAGCAGACATGCGGGGCGTCCAGGTGCACAGTGTGCAGACGCGCTCTCCGAGAAATCAATCCTTCATTATTTATTAGGCTACAAAACGAGGCAGCAAGAAGAGGTCGGCGAGCCGTGAAGCCGGCAGGAGGGCGGGGGCGGAGGGGGGTGGGAGCTGCTCGCTTCCCTTGTTTTGCCAGGGACGCAGGTTGGAACACCGGACATGTGCCGCTGACCGCACGAGCGGAAGATGAGAGAGAAGTGAGATTGAGTTCCACCCACCGTGCGTGTGTGCGTGTGTGTGTGACAGGCCAAATATAGACTGTCAGATGGAGTTCTTAATTATAAGATGGCACGCCATTCTTTAGCCCCGAGAATCGGCCGTTTCAGGTCCTAGATAATCTTTAATCGGCCAAGTCATTCCCTCTTTCTCTTTCTTTTTTTTTTTACTGTCCAGGCTATTGTGAAGGCTTAGACTTGGATTCAGCCATGATTTTTTTTTTCCCTTTCCTTCTCCTATTCATGGTAATTTCTTTGCTTTCATGAGCAATTTTCTATTATCCCTGGCCTGGCCTTATGTGCTCAGTAAATGCCATTTGACTTTCCTTTTTCTGTGAATAGTGGAAAATAAAAAGGAGAAAGTAGGAAGCCGATTTTAATAATCCTGCCAATGTGATGACTCAGTTGATTTTCTTCCTGTTAGACTTAAAAAAAATAGCCTTGTTCCCATACTCTTAGCTGTATCTAGTTTAGGTTTTCAAATTGGCTTTACAGAGAAAGAATTGCTTGTTTTTCGCTATAAAACTTAAGATAAGATCTTCCATAGTCTAAGTTAATTTCTTATCTAAAGCTGCAGGAATTTCACAAAAAAACATTTTACTTACAAATTTGTTAAACTGTCACTATGCCGTGAGAGTATGCCATGAGTCAGATAATAGGTAAAAAAAGTTTGCTTCGCTGGCTTCTAGAAACAACCTACCAAAGCCAGGAGGCGGGTCTTGGTGCTGTCAATCACCCTCCAGGTGCATAGCCTGTCGTAAATGCTAGCCTAGTTAGCATGGCTAACTGATGAATGGTTTCCCTGTACCGGTAAGTTGTTTCTCCACCATTAGCACATTTAGGAGCGCGCTCACAAGGTTGATTGACAGCGCTAAGACCCTCCTCCTCTCTCCGATTAGTTGTTTTTGGTCGGGAGCAGTGCGTTTCCTCAGATCGCAGTAGTAACTCAGGGAGGAGATCGATCTTTTCTCAGATTATCAGTCTCATGCCATAATGCCACAACATACAGATTTAACAAATATGTAAAAACATTTCTTATAAAAGTTCAACACTGCAGCTTTACTGTGAAATAATTCCAAACCATGTTAAACAGTAATATATCCTGTACACAATATAGGAGCATTAGATGTTTGTTTCTGTGATTCAATGCTTATATTCTGCTTAAATGCTGTAACTAATTGCTAATTAGCTTTAAATTGTACCATTCCTCAGCTACAATGGTAATAGTCATATTTGCAGAAGCAAAAACAAGCAAGTTTCTTTGGACAGACATTCCAAACATGCTGTTATCTATACGTAAACTCCTTCGTGGATCTCGTCTTTCTTTTGATTAACATTAATAGGCGACTAAAACTGAAATGTTTCAAAGCACTGCTGTTTTTGTTTTTTTCCCTGTCTGTTCCTCTGATGTCAGTCTCTCTACTGTGTATGCCCTCTTCTAGTTTGTATTTACATTTCAAAAATCCATGCATCGCACTCTGCCCTCGTTGGCAGAACCCAAGGGAAGCCCAAGATATATTTGCACTAGTTCACACAATGTTGCCTTTCAAAAATACTGTGATGAACTACCTGTTCTGTGTTGCCAGATACGTAATAAATCAGAACATGTGGTCAGCAACCGGGCAAAAGTTTTCTGTTTGGACATTAAGTTTTGTTGTTTTTTTTTTTCTAACTACCCACGTCTTCTGAAAGCAGACAAGCTGTCGGACGTTATAATTACTTCCACTTGGGGAATATTTAAGAGGTGTTATATTTTGAGGCCTCAGAGGACTCCCTAGTTCATTAAAACAGTCTCTGACGGCGTCTGACCAGCCTCACGAACCATGGATGTGCCTGGCTAACGGAGGTTGTGCCGTCATCACAGCCTACTGCTGCTGGAAACCTGAGGTTATAAAGATATTTGGATTGTAGTTTTCCTTGTTAATGTGTTTCAGGGTTAACTTAGCTTCATGAAACATCCCAACCTGCCGAGCTTAATTTTACCGTTTTGGATCTCAGACAACTATCTTTGTTAAAGAGAAGCAGAGTGGACAGTTCATGTTCAGCCAATTAAAAATGTTTCATGTACCCAGCCAACTCTACACGCTCTGATCAGGGGATGCTTCACTAGTCGGCTGTGGGGACAAGACAGGAGGTTTGCGAGGAAGAGGGGCACTGAGGGGTGGAGGTGGTCTATGTCGAGAGGCAAGCATCAGAGCAGATCTATTGGGCAGACTATGTTGTCACTGTACCTGAAGTCTGTAGGCAAGTAAGCTTTAGCATCGGACACAGACAGCAGATCCTAATAATTTATATCATCCTACATTTATGTTTTGTGGATTAGTTGGACCCAAGCAGGATAACCGTAAAACTCATGGTACGGACAAAAGAAACTTCCACAAGATACTGGAAACAAGTAGAGACACAGCAGCTGTGTTTCCATGGGCCTTAAAATTGCGCAAATTGAAATTAAGAAAATAAATTAGCTTATTGGAAACATGGCAACTATGGGAAAAAAAACAACATTTTGTGATAAAAAGTTTATTGCCCTAGGATGAATTGGTTTTTTGGTTGTATTGAAATTAGTGTATTTAGCAAAACTGCAATGGAAACACTTTTTTTTTTTTTGCATCACCAGTCACTTGATCAACATGTTACTACTGGCTGAAAAGACAAAGAAAAAGATGACAGGAAGTTGTAGGTGGATGATGACAGGCATGTTTTTAACTGACCCAAACTTATCCACAGCGTTTGTTGTAGAAATGCACGAGATTGTGAAATTGAGTTTTTCAACATCAGAGGAATATCGACAAAAGTTTTGTGCACAATCGTAATAGAAACGTGGCTCGTGTGGACAAGGCACACGCTGTAGCTATGGATGGGGGGTATTGAGAAGGACTCACTAGAAAAAACATAAACCACAGATAACAAAGAAACATTTGGGAAAAAATGACCCAGGAGACAAGGATACACTGAACTAGAAGAACCACAAACAGAAGACAAGACAGAAGAATATCCTCTCCTCTTCCAGGTTGAGGAAGAACCTTCAGTCTTTAGGCCAGACCTGGTTTTACAAGTCATGTAGTTACATCACTCTTAAGACCGGAGCATCTCTCTCCAGACTAACACAACATTTACCTTGGCTCTCAACATTAGCTGTTGCATCTGGTGCGTAGCACATCATAAATTTAAGGCTGTTGGTCTCATCGAAACCCTTGTGACCCGACATAGAACAAAGATTATGTATTTTTAAATCCGCATAGGACTCAGGATGCCTGCTATTTATATGTGCCTGGTTTCTTTGTCCAGGAATAGAAATGTAGAGAAGATTAAAGCATAGCTTAACTTATGAAATGACATCATAAGCTTTGACTATGTTACAGAGTGCTTTTTAACCCATTACAGAAAAATGGAAAGACTCCAAACCTGCCAACACATGACTGTGGCGAAGTTCAGCCTGGTCAGGTCCATCACCTGCAACTCATCAACTTATCAGTTTTACAGTACAAACAGACCAGTGAAATTCGTCACTGTTAGTCACAGAATTCAGCATTTTGACTCAAGTCTGTAGTAGTTTGCTTGGTACTTACTCCATGTTTTCTTGTGCCCACAAATAATGTATCTAAAGCACGCTCTAGATACATTATTTGGTAGGTACATAATTCTCTCCTCCAGTATTTTCTTAGTCCTCTGTTCGTTTCCTAGGAAACTCAGTGACCTTCACAGGAGGTTTCCACTCACCTGTCAGTCCCATATCGCTGGCTTTAACCCACCTGCCTGTCCAGCCTCTTAACATCACATCACCTGGAGTTCAGCAAACATTTCTACAGGTCCTCTGCTAGGTGTAGCCACCTCTGGGTCTAGGGTAAGTCTCCACTCTCTGCACTGTAAAACCTAAATTAGTTCTCCTTACTTCAGAAATATATGTAAACTTGTTGCCTCAAAATTTCTGTAGTTTTCATTAAAGGGACAGTGTCATATAAAATGGACTTTTTTAGCTTTGCGTCATGTTGTAATGCTGTTGGCTCATCGTAAACATAACCGGAGTGTTGACTTGATTCTTTCGTGTGCTTTTGAGAAATCCTTTAATCTCCATGGCAACCATTCAACTGTGCAAAACGCCTTGGTGCACCTAGCCCCGCCTTCAAGGACGAAACTCCAGGTTGGAGCTGCAGTTTCCGAGCTTCTGCCTCACATTGCAGCCCTCCCCCGCAACTCCATCACTCAGCTCCTTCAGACTAGCCAGCAGCAATTAGCAAACAGGTGGTGGAACTGCTTAGCTCATTATAGGAGCTACTTCTCAGTGGAATGCTGGTAAAAACGTTCTTAAAGGGTTAATAGAGGAGCCATGTTGTGATGACTTCCTGAAGGCGGAGTTTCAGGGAGTGCAGGAGTTTTTAAAGAGACAGAGGCCCAATTTCAAGGCGAACTCAAATATCTTCCGCTTACCCTCAACTTATATAAATCAGTTACTTAGTATAGCTACTCTAAAAAGTTTAATTAATTTATTTGAATAGAGTCAACATTGTAATTTACTATATTGTCAAATTAATTGAACTTGGTTTAACTGAGTGTCAGCAAAACCTTCTCCAAAGTCAAGTTATATTCACTCATCTTCCATTAAGATCCCTCAAAATGTTTAGATACTTACAGATCTCCACTAACTTTCCTCTCCTGTGCCTCAGATTTTACACCTGTCTGCTGGCTGTGAACACAGGCATGAATCAGAGCTTCCTTAAAATAAGTGCAACCAGTTGCCTTCAGGGCTCACCCAATTAGTAAACACAATCCACTGGTGAATAATTTAATCTTGGCATAAATACAGCTGTTGTGTTTCCTCTGTGGCTTCATCGGATACAAACAGTTTCACAAACACCAATGAACATGAAAAAAAAAAAAACACGAGAAAGTCGTAGAGAAATTCAGGGCAGTTTTCCACCTCACAGAGCGTTGTTCAGTCCACTTTCTGGAAAGCATTAACCAGAGCAGCACCCAGGAGGTCTGTGGTGGTTCAGTAGGAGCTTCAGAGATCCAACTAATTTTGGGGAGGATCTGTTGGCATGACAGCTAACAGCAACGCACTCGCATCGCCTGTATGCTTTACAGAAGTGTGTCACGAAGGTCGTTGGAACAAAGTCACAGGAAGTCCTGTTTACAGTTTTCCATGAGTTTTACCTGCTTGTGGCAAGACTTGAACATTTTACTTTGCTCGCATTGAAAGCTGATAGAGAAGCGTTCTAAAGGCCGATTCTTCTGAAACTGATGGCAGTGGGGTGCTGCATGTAAATGATGTGGCAAGCTATATTTTGTTTCCTTCTGCCTCAAAGTCATGCAGCGCTTTGTTTTGCTCTGCAACACAAAATCCCAGTGAGACACCTTCAGGTTTGTGGTTTTAATCGGACAAAATGTGAAGAGCAAGGCAGCATGTGTGTTACTCGAACGCATAGTGACATCACAGGCCATCTTAGACACCAACATATTACTTTAACAATGGAAATGCAACTATCAAGATTTTGATTTTGGATATGGTTTTAGATTAAACATGGAGTGTGAAAGGAGTTTTTTTCTTTCTTCTTAAAGGGGCAGTATTTTGTGTTTTTCAGGTTAGTCACATTTTATAGCGCAATCAACTGCTACCTTCAGGTGTTATAAACATGCTGTACATATCAAATATGTCTTAAAATAAATTTGACTTTGTCCCTTGACGCTTTGAAATTGGGCTGCTTTAAAAGCTTCTGCGCTTTCGCCGGGAAGGGCTGCTTTGTGAGCTTGGAAGCTTGGAAATTTCAGCTCAAAGGAGGAGCTGCGCCTCGAAGGCGGGGCTAGGTGCACCCAGACGTTTTGCACAGCTGAATGGTTGCCATGGAGATCAACGGATTTCTCCAACATCCATGAAAGAATCAAAGCAACACTTCAGGTATGTTTATGATGAGGGACTAACATTATAACATGATGTAAGGCTAAAAAAAGTCCAGCTTACATAATACTGCTTCTTTTTCCTAATTCGCACAATTATACAGTCAAAGTAAGCGCAGCTATTGGGATTTTGAGCTTTGTTACGGTTTCAAATCATACCGCGATCGTGTATGAAAAGTGTTTTTTTTCTCCTTGCATATGTCTGAGAGAATTTTTAATTGGGTTATAGTTTTGTTGTTGCTTCACTAAACAGAAGGTTACACATGAGCTGAGAAGGACTGAAGCAAACTGGCGAAGCCGCCGGCCACCAGCAGTAAACGCTTTAGCAGATGGCTTAGCGGCGCCGCTCTCCTGCTTCATTCCTGCTCCGGCTGAAATTGCCTTTATAAATTGCGGCGAAAATGGACCACTTCTAACCCTTGTCCTTTCTACCCTCTCCGGCTCGCTTTGTCCTCCGGGTCCTGCCTCGTTCTCTTTGTCCTGACGCTCTCTCTTCCTCACCTCATTCTCCTCGCTGATGACCTCACGCCCCATATCCCCTACCTCCGCCCCTCCCCTCACGGCTTCGGACTTGATTTCCCACTCTTCAACTCCCTCACACGCTCTCATCCTGTTTCTATCTCATTCCGTCTCTTTCTCTGCGTCTCCCTTTCCGGTCGTCAGTGTGGGAGTGAAAAAAAGGGATTAGCCGCACCGAGAGAGTGAGAGAGTGAAAGAAAGAACCAAATGATGGTATTGAATTCTGGCCAAATAAATGTGAGCCTCTCACGCTAAGTGAGGAGTTAAGTCGCAGCCACTCCGGTTTGTAACACATCTAACGTGATAACGGTGCATAATGAACTCATTTCAAAAATGACAGTCACATTATTAAGAAGGCCTGGCGTTATGTAGAGTTACAACGTTGAAACTGTTAGAGAAAAGACAAAAAAAAAAGAGGCGGAGATGAGAGAAACCGGGCAAGTGTCTCTTAAAGGGCTCATTACCGAGTGTTATTTATTTATTTTCTGATATGGCATCAATTACTTTGTCCCAGTTGTCCGCTGTGCAGAACGCAGTGAGGTCAAGCACATAACAGCTGTTAGATTTACTAGCCTTTTACATTTAATCTGTAAGTTTTCAACAGATGTCATTAATTTTCATTTCCTTCAAGCTGCTCACGAGTCGCCTTCTAAGCACAATTCCGCTGATTTGTAATATTTAAACGCGCCACTGAGCTTTATGTCTAGAAATAATCAAAACATTTCAGAAGAAAAAGATTATAGAGCGGATATGATAGTTTTGTTGTTTTTTTTTATTATTTTTGCCAGAACTTGTGAAGTAGAGGCTGTGTACAGTATGTACTCGGGACCTGAAAGGAGAAAATAAGAGTCGTCTCCTGCATGCTTAGCAGTACAGTTAGAAATACTAACAACATTTTCTTCCATGGTAGAAATAGAGAGCAAATGCGCATTCCCAGTTGGAAGTGGCTCAACGTTTTGCATTGTTTGTCGGGGGAAAAGGAAGCAGCTACTGGTCTGGGTCGACAACGGCCAAGCTGGCAATGTCTCCACAGCTCCACAGAGTCAACAGTTCACCTCTAGCAGATTCCAGCCAACACCTTGAACTACTACTTATTTATTTATTTTTACAAAAAAGTACATATCAAAAGATATTTGTCAATATTAGAAGCATTAAATTAGCACAACATTAAAGGTAACCTATAATGCTTCTTTGAATAGTTAGGATAGGCCACAGGTAACACAAACATGCTCATTACTTTTTTTTATTTATTTATTTATTTTTTAAATTTCTTCATATTTGATATATGTGGAGTTTTATAACAACTAAAGTTAACATAATAACTTGGCTGTGCTATAAAATGCCACTATGTGCCTGGAAAACACATAATACTGCCCCTTTAAACTGCTGGTGACATTAAGCTGGTTGCAAAGCCACAGACCAGTGACGCTGCACACGCTGGTAATAATGTTAAGTATTGTTCCTGAATGCAGCTTCCGACTCCTCTTTGACACCGTGACATACGCAGTGAGATTTTCAGCAAAAAAAGATTCACACAGTTTAGCGCCATCCAAACCACACAGAAGCACCACGACTATAAAAACCAGTGCTGCACAAAATGCTGCAGCAATGGTCCAAAGTCAACATTTCTTCATCTTACGCTACACATGCAGACGCTCTCTCTGCAGATACAGTTCACTTATATTCACATGCCGAATGCTTGAACTGACCAACTTCCCAATTTGTCCGGCTGACACTTATTTGACCAGTAGAGGCCGATAATAGAGCAATGAACTAGTTCAGATTGCCCCGTTAAAGGAGCTTCCTTTGCACCCAAACGCTGACAATCACTAATAACTACTTAGGGAGTTTCATGTAGCATTTATCATTTGACTACTTTATGAATATTATATGCGAGGCTATGCATTGTAGAAATGCACAACAAAGAGAGCCCTCAGTTCTCTTCGTTGTGATATTAATATTGTGGTATTAACATTAATCTAGCATTAATGTAGCAAAAAAATGAAAAAGACTTAAATACGAGTTTTTATACTTTGCATGAGTTTTCGCCTGTCTGATTCCTTTATGTAATCTGCCCCATCTGCTCATGCCAACTTGAGGAACATCCACCCATCAAGCCAGAGTTTGATTTAAAGACACAGAGTTTTCTTCCAGAAATGTAAACTACTAATGGGCCTTACAAAACACTTTGAAAGAGGACTGGGCTGGTTTTTGGCATCGTGATGTGCCAAGGTTTTAACAAGTCAAAAATGTTTTCGATTTTCAGTCGTATCACCCTATCAGTCCATCCATCGATCCTTCGTTAAAAACCATTTATTCTTAAGGTTGCGGGGGAACTTCCGGTGACGCCATGAAAAGAGAAGCTGCTTGATTGTCCTGCTCCGAGGAAAGACCCTTAATACCTAGCCTATTTAACAAATTAACGTATATTATACAACAGATCGACGAATTACAAAAATGTCTACTCTCAGAAAAGAAACTGACAGAAAAAGTAAACCAACTTCTCGGAAAGAAATCTGCCAACATC
>CAEGAE010090555.1:0-21229 GCA_903067095.1 Girardinus metallicus | reverse complement strand
GCTGAATGCTGCTTCTCCTCGTTTGGTTCTGGTTCTGGGGATGCAGAGCAGACCAGAACCAGAAGACCTGAGGGGTCTAGAAGGTTGGTACAACAACAGCAGATCTTTAATGTATTGTGGTTCTAAACCGTTCAGTGATTTATAAACTAACAACAGTATTTTAAAGTCTATCCTCTGAGCTACAGGGAGCCAGTGGAGGGACTTTAAAACTGGTGTTATGTTCTCTATCTTCCTGGTTTCAGTGAATATTTATCAATATTAAGGAGTTATTTAGTTAAAATAAGCTCAAATAGTTACTTTTACTCACTGCACATGTTTTATTTCAGGTACGGTAAGATAAAAACGGTAAGATTTCCTGTCTAAATGTAACATATAACTCACTAAAGCATAACAGAGAGAAGTTTTGTTGTTCACCCTGTGAGACGCTGCCTTGGTACTGGCCCGGACCGCCGGCTGGTACCACTGACAGCGACATTCCTTGCTGGTATTGGCCCCCCTTGCTCATCATCCCGTCATAAACCTGCTGCCCGACAACGCGGTGAGGCACGGTGGCCGAGGATGAGGAGGTGGAGGTGACGATCATGGTGTTGTGTGACTGATGGGAGGGGTTGTGTGAATGTCCGCCCTGTGGAAACAAGCACCACAAAACGACAACTAGTCACAATCACAACCGTGTTGCCACTCGCCAGTTCCCTAAAATCAGGTTTTACATCTCTCTTATCTGGTTCCAAAGGGTTTACATGCACTGATTTATGGATCCATTACCTTCTTCATGAGGTTCTCGGGTGGAACGTCTCTTCGACCCAGTGAGTAGGGAGCCCACTGGTTGCTCCCTGCCACCCCCTCCTGGTCATTATCCAGCATTGCAGCCTGCTGAGAAGGAGTCTGAGAAATAGAGAGGCAGAAAAATGCTGAAAAGGTTCACAGCAGTAATTCTCCTGAGCTTCAGCTGGTGAGATTACACTTTTTAACAGGATTACGGCTGGAAGATTACACTTTCCAACTAAAATCAGTTAATTACCAACGCAAAGAAAGGCATGTCTGGGTCTTTTACTCTTTAGCTTAAACAAATATTTTATTAATTTTATAAATACCTTAAAAACGAAACTTTAACCAAAGTACTTTGATGCAACTTTTAACAATTTGAGATTCTTTCATTGAAGCATAGACAGAAATATTTATTAGAGTAAAACTGTGACAGGTTTAAAACTGTTTAAACCTGATGCTAGCTTAATCCTAATCTGGTCACAAATAGACAGATTAGAGTGTTACTTTAATCTTTTCAGATCAAAAGTCAGAATTCTGAGGAAAAAAAGCCAGAAATGTGAAAAAAAGAAAATCTGAATTCTGAGAGAAAAAGTTAGATTTGTAATTAAGCCAAAATTCTGAGGAAAAAATAAATAAAAAAATCAGAATTCTGATTTTAAAGTCAATTCTGAAAAAGATTTTGAATTCTGAGAAAAAGTCAACATTTTTCAGAAAAAAAAAAAAAAAAATCAGAAAAAAAAAGCCATTTGAATTAAAAGTCAGAATTCGGATCATAAAGTCAATTCTGACACAAAATTTTAAATCTTTAGAAAAAAAAGTCAGAATTTTGAATTTAAAGCAAGAATTTTGAAGTTGTAGTCAAAATTCTCAATTTAAAATCTGAATTCTGAGAAAACAGTCTGGATTCTTTTTTTCCTCCCCAGCAGCCCAAATCCTCTTCTGAATTTTTTCACAGCAAATGTAGTCCACTTGAACAAATGCTACTATGGAATATTATGCTACATTCATATAGGTAGAATTCCTGTGACTCTTCTAGATGTTTGGATAAAACATGTAGGGTTAAACAATGATTTAAACAGTCAAAAAACAAACAAAGAACGTTTGATGTGGTTAAAACGACCATCGCCTGCAGCTCCCCAAAGCTTTCTGCGATCACATGTATGCAGTGACTGTAATCAGGCTTTCAGTTCTCTCATCAGGATACTCACAGCGATGGCAGACGGAGGCGGAGGTAGTGGCAGCCAGCGGCCAGCAGGGGGCTCATGCCTAGTGTTATTGTAAAGGTTAAAGTTCAAAGTGGTGCTGCGCCCCTGGCCGTGACCCCCGCCCTGATAGAGCATGCCCAGGGTGAGCGTGTTGTGCTTTAGGACACCACTCTGATTGGAGGAGACAACATCACATGACATGGGTGAATGACGGGGGGGGGGAGGGGGAAAGGGGGCGGAGCCAACACAGCGAGCCAGCACAGCTCCACAACAAAACAAATATACAAACAACAACACCGATATAAAATCAACAACAACAACAACAACAGTGCAGAGTTGCTGAAAGCACAGAAAAATGTTAGCTAGTGATTGGTCAATACGCACAAAACAGGAAGTGGATCAGTTCATTCCAGCAACTTTATGCACACTTAACCAAGAGTTTTAAAGTGTTACTGGAAAAGTTAAAAACCATCAAAACTTATTTGCATGACGAAATAAGAGTTGTGTCTACTTTTCTTAGCCTTTTTGTTCTGCCCAATTCTCTTGCTTCTGTCTGAAAGGGATATTAACGTTTTAATTTGTCCCCAATTCATTCAGAAAAATAAATAAATACATGAAATCAGTGGAGAATGGTGGCAAGGAAAACTTAAAAAGCTGCTCAGCTATGATCAGAAGGATTGGACTGGTGTGAAACCAGTGAATACATTTCCAAAGATTATTGAGAATAATAGAAATGATTTTTGAAATGCCATTTTTCTGGTAAAGTGTAAACAGAACTGCAATGTTTTGACTTTACATAGTTTTGTTTTCTTTTCAGAGACGCCTCCCCAAATGTATCTAGATCTACAGCAGGGTAACTGTACCACAGACAAACTATTTGAAAGTAAATAATTTATATTTGTACAGGGAGTTATTGTTTTCAACTTTACTAACATCTGTGTACAGATGTGAAGACAAAGTGAACTTCAAAATATCATCTTTGAGAAAGTCTGCGATTTAGAGGATTTAAAAAACTTTTTCAGACGAGTGAAAACAATTAAAAGGAATGTCAGCATTAAATTGAGATTTTCTATCAATTTAAAATAAAATCTCTTTTCTAAAATCACTGGGATTTTAGAAAAGAAATGACACTGTATCAGGGCCAGTGTACATAGAAAAAGAAGAGTCAATTTCCACAACAAAATTCAGAAATTTTGAGATTAATTTAAGGAATTTTCTAGAAAAAAACCCCCTGAAGTTTCAGAGTTTGAATAGTTGGACATTTCCAAGAAAAAGCTCAGAAATTTTGAGATTATTCTCTGAAATCTTAGAGAAAAAAAAAAGCAAAAAACATGGACATTTCTGAGATTCAAAGTGAAAAACTGTTTAAAAATTCGTGGGTAGGAGGAGCTTTTAGCAAATTGTCGACTTTTCAAACATAGAAAAAAACTGTAATTTTGAGATTAATCTCAAAACATTTACAGAAAAGAAATCTGAGTTTCAAAAATCAAAAAAGTTTGACATTTTCCTAAAACATTTTGAGATGAATCTCAGTTTATTTTTTTCCTAGCAAATTTTTATCTTTTCAAACAGAGAAAAAAAATCTGAGATGTTGAGATAAAAAAAAAAAAGAATTCAAGAAAAAAACTTTGATTTTTTTTCCCCAAAAAGTCAAAAATGTTTTGACTTTTTTCCTATTTTTTTTTTATATTAATCTACAAATTTTTGCTTTTCTAGCAAATTTTCAACTTTACAAACATGGAGAAAAAAAATCTGAAATTTTGAGACTAATTTCAAAATATTTTCTACAAAAAAACAAAACATTTCTGAGTTTCAAAAGTGAAAAAATTACAACTTTTAAACTTCAACTTTTTTCCAGGAAATTTCTGAGTTATCAAAATTTGTCTTTCTAGCAAATTTTCAAACTTAGACATTTCATTGTTTTTTCTAGATTTCAGAGATTAATCTCAAAATATCAGTTTTTTTGGTGGACATTTGGCTCCATTTTTCTATCTACATGCGCCATCATATTTTAGTCACTTTTCACTTTGATCCCATCTCATCTTATCCTTTTATTATTATTTTTTTTTTTTCAGATTGCTTAGCAGAATGGAGATTTGGCTGAACTGAATGTAAGGAAATGTGACTCTTCAAGCACATATCCATGTGTGAGTGTGCGGTCGATCAGGCTGACAGCGACAGTGTGGAGCGGACACACATGCAGCCGAAAACGAATCTCGTCAACCTTACAACACAGACTTACACGGATACAGACAGAGGGGGCTTCTCTTAATGCCGTGTGTGTAATGTGTGTTGTAAACATGTTCTCTTTGGGTGGACGTACCCTGTCCAACCGCTTGGCCTCTATGTGCCGTAGGAGTTGCTGCCTCCAGTCGGCGGGCATCTTGGAGGTGATGTCCTCGGGTTTCTGGGGGACAACCGGTCTCACTTTGACGGTGTCCTCAGACGGTTTCTCGGGGCAGGTGGCCAGGGTGTAGTCGGGCGGCATCTTCTCCAGCAGGGCGGCCATGGTGGGGCGAGCTGACACGGGGCGGGCCTGCGGGGCGTCAAGGCGTAGAAACGCAAAGGGAAGAGAGCGGAGTAGTGCAGAGTGCGGAACTGTCGCCTAAAATAAGTTTTTATAGAGATGCAAATCTTTCAGCATCTAGAGAAACCTTTCAAATGACGGAAAAGAGTGTAAACAAATAGAACTTTTTTTTAAAGCAATTGCATAAAGTAAATAAATATAGGTAAAAAATTAGTCAGGTTTTTTAAATATTGGTAATCGTCCAGAAAGCCGCCATCGGTACAACCTGGCCCTGTCACAATAACACATTATGTTGGGCAATAAGTTGCCCCGCAAGTTTTTGCGATAAACAATAATATTGTTGTTTTGAGATCATTTTCAATACAAAAGCAACGACGTAACAATGCAAAACTCATTCTCAAACCTTTAAATTCTAATGCATATTTAACACTGGAACCGGAAGACATTTTAAATATGAACAAAACAGCAGAAACAACCAAATGAATTATGAAGTTTCTGTGAGGAAAATCGTTCTTTACAAACACAGCAAGTCGAGTCCAGACTGAAAACTTTTCAGTTTTTAGAACACAAAGAAATAAAAGAAAACTGATGAATCATAAAAACGGAAAATGACTGAGTTTGTTTTCATTTATAATGCAATTAATCGATTTATTGCGACAGGCGTAGTTCAACCCTGCTATCTTTTACCAACAGCAATAAGCCTGTAGGTATCAGAATTTTCTAGAAAAAAATAAACAAATAACATTTTTAAGTTTTGAAAAGTTGAGAAAAAATTCTGGAAACTGAGATATTTTCCCTTTTTTTTTTTTCTAGAAAATTTCTGAGGTGAATCTCAAAATGTTTTACTTTTGTGTGTTTAAAAAGTCAAAAAATTGCTAGAAAAAACAAACATTTCACAATCAATCTCAACATTTTTTTTTTTTTTTAGGAAAAAACGAATCATTTCTAACTTCCATGTTTTTCCTAGAAAATTTCCGAGAATAATCTCAAAATTTCAGAGTTTTTTTCCCTAGAAATGTTCAACTTCTCAAACTCAGAAATGTCCGTTTTTTGTTTTTTTTTTTCATAGAAAATTTCTTAAATTAATCTAGAAATTTCTAAGCTTTGTGGTGTAAATTGACTCATCTTTTTCTGTCTACAACGGCCCTTATATAGTGTCATTGTAATGGTTTTGAGAATCAAGATTTGTGCAGTTCACCAATACAAACGCAACAAGCGTAACAGTTATTGAAGAAGTACTTGAACACATCTGGAATATGTCTGCATATTTGTCAGAACATTCCAGTGGAAAAAAAAATTTAAATGTATGTATATTCTAAATGTTTCAATATGTGAAATTTGATGATTGACAGCGCTAAGTCCCGCCTCGTGGCTCTGATTGGTTGTTTCTAGCTAGCATTGGAAAAAGAGCTCGATTTTTTTCGCTGTCACGACACAATGACAGTTTAAACAAATATGTAAAAAATATGTTTTTATAAAACCTAAATACTGCAGCTTTAAACAAAATGAGCACAGATAATTTGAGTTTTGCTAACAGCCACAGAGCTACCATGTGCCCTACTTTCTCCTGCTGAACGACAGCAGATGAAATGCTTCGCCTTCTAATCAGGTATGCTGCTGGACACATCTCTGTGGGTATTTTAGGAACATCTGACTTGTAACGAACCCAGAATATCTTGAAGGGATTATTTATGAAGGAGTGGGTCTTAAAAACAAGGAAGCAGCAATGAACGCCGTCCTCACACCGAGATAATTAAAGGGAAGAATCCAGAAGCTGTTGTAATCCCAGATCCTTAAACGTCTCTGCCAAAATAGGCCATCTCTCTGCGTGTTCCAGGAATTATTACACTTATAAGCAACTGCATGTGCTCGAGTCTGAACAGCATCAAAAGAAATAAAATTTGACTATAGTTGCAGGATTATTACCTAATTCATGGGAGATGGAATAGATATTTTTGGGCTCTTATTCCAGATAGCAAGTTCTAGCCAAATAGCCAGCTAATGAAATGCTACAAAATGTGTTTCCTCTGACGAGTTTAAAGTTGCCTCTCCTGTATCTGCTGCAACATTCTGCCAGTCAGCTGGCTGAAAGGAAGCTTCAACAGGCCGACTAATTAACACCAAACAAGATCTAATATTCTGCATGCTAAGGGAATAAAATAAACTATTCCTCATCTCAAGACTGTTTTTGCTTAAGCTTATGAATAAAAATCCACGTTTACATCGATTTATTTATGAATTCCTCCAACTGCTTAAATCATTTATATGTACAGGTGAGGCTAACTGACTGAAAACGCAACAGGAGGTGTGTGGGCATTAGATGATCAGCTGCATTAGCTGACAGTGAATAACTTTAAAATGAAGCATGAGATAAAGAAAATGTAAACATATCTATAGTTGCTACAATATTTCAGATATTATTATTAGGATTTATTACTGTACAACTCTAAAAAGAGCCTAATAATTTGTATCCGTTTATTTTTTTTAAGTATAAATCTAAAACATAGACCAGATTGAAATGTGTTTTCATTTTCCTGTAAAAGTATCTGATGGATCTTATTACAGTTGTCTTATTTGCGTGGGGTTTTATTATCATGTGCTGTAGGAAGCAGTATTTATTTCTTTTATCACACTGCTATAATGGGAGGAGGAAGCCACATAATTATCAGTAGAAAATTGCCACCGATAAGCAAATATTTCTCCTTTGAGTAATTGTTTAAAATGTGACCTGCTGAGAAAGAAAATTGTACAAATAGTAGAAAGCATTGAAAAACAATAAGCTGTTTTATAGACTTAGCTAATCACTTTAGCTAAAACAAAAATGATACATCATATCTAATTATATATAAAGCTGATTTAGATGAAATCAAAAACTCAAAACCCGGCTTATAAAGTAAAGAGAAGCTGCTAAAGCGCCTTTTTTTTTTGCGTTACCTGAGACGCTCCGTACGTTTCGGTGCTGTAGCTCCTAGCAGACAGGGGGCGACGCTGAGTCAGACTTTTGGTCGGATAACCAATCATGGGCTTCTTCTGCTCCTGGTAAGTGGTGTAGTCGTCGTCGTAGCGACCATTTCTCTTGTTGTGCATCATCTGGTTTTGGTTGTCAGACATGTTGGTGAGGGCAGAATGCTCCATGGGGGACGAGTAGGCAAGAGCCCGACTGTAATGAGGCGGGTCCGTCTGAGTCCAAACAAATTATATTAGTTTGTTTTTATCAGAATCGATGCACAGCACCTTTACTAGCAAATTAGAAGTATACATTAAATCAAACAACAGGAAGAAGATACACATTTTGCACCATTTACACAAACGTAAATAGGTTTCTCTTTCGCCAAGACAGAAAATCTTCATATATCAGATGCACACTGCAAAAACACAAAACCTTACCAAGTGATTTTGGTTCAGTTTATAGTGCAAACATATTAGTACGCTTGAAATAAAGACAAAACTAACTTACGAGTAGTTTTTCAGCAAGATTTAGGGGTTTGTGTCAAGTCAAAGTTATTTCAGACAAATATTTGACTTTCAAGCTCAGAAATTTCCAAGTGTTTTCTAGAAAATTTTTGAGATTTTTGTTAGAAATTTACTCATTTTTTTCTATCTGCAGTGGCCTTCATACACTGACATACTACACAAACTGTTAAAAGATGTACACTTTGCTAATTTGGTGTACGTTGATTTAAATTATTTTATTGCTGTATTTTAAATCTATTAGAATGAAGGAGTGTAAACACAAAAGTAGCTGTATTTTTGGTGGAATAGTCAGAAATACAGTTTAAACGAAGAAAGACTTGATTTCCTCACAATATACTGTAAAAACACAAAATCTTGCAAAGTATTTTTGATCTAGCTTCTTGTGCAAATATCTTACTACACTTAAAATAAGACAAAACAAACTTGTAAGCAACTCTACAGCAAGATAAAGAAGCTTGTTTTAAGTCAGTAATTCCTTAATATTGGTGAAAAAGCACTAGGTCCACTTGCAGATTATTTCACTAATAAAATGGGAGAAACATCTTGTTATAAGTTTGTTTTGTCTTATTTCAAATATACTATGACGTCTGCATTAGAAACTAGACCAAAATTACTTGGTAAGATGTTGCCTTTTTGCACATTTATGAACAGTATATAAAAGAAAACAACTGTAATAATTAGAATGTCATAAAAACGTAACAGGAAGGATTTGCTATCAATTTAAAAAAATACTTCAATACAACAAGATTTGTTGTTGATTCTGTAATTGCTTTCATATATTTATAGCAGCATGTGTGTTGTGTGGATTAACACAAACACATTTTTGATGTTGCATGTGTTATGCGATGAATTTTAAACAGGCATTGTTTTCTTTGTTTGTTTTTACTGGTTCATACCTGATGCTTGTATTGAGCTTCCTGTAGCGCCTCCTGCTGGGCTTCATGAACTCTGCGAAACAAGGCGAGCTCAGTAGAGCTCACCAAGGAGTCGGCTCTCCTCAGAAAGCCTGGCCTGGAGCGCTGAGTGGAGATATTTTGCTGCTGCTGGCTGGACGGGCCGTCCTGGTTGATTGGAGCTTGGGGGAATGAAAACATCTCCAGCGGTGGATACGCGCGATACCGAGGACTCACAAGCTCCTTGGGCAGCGTCTTTCCCGGTTGACTCAAGTAATCCATGGCCTTTGAGGAGTGGTTTACGTAATCTGGTGTGTTGGGGAATGGAGGAGGGATCCTGCGATCTATGGTCACCTGATTGGGTAGAAAGTTCATCAATGAGTCAGTGGAAAGGTTTCAGGCATTATCGTTGACACACTAAGCTTGGTATTTGAGAATTATCTGAATTTACCCCCAAAATGCTGCATTTCTTAAAGAACTTTTGAACTACGTTGCAACGTGACGTCGTCCCTCCCCTCAGGAGGGAAAAACCGGCTTGGCAATGACGACTACTATTGGTTTTAGCTGTAAATTTGTCAACATTATGCGCCAAATCTTAACTGTACGTGTGATATCTATAGGAAAAAGAGATTCCTCCTAGTTGTCAACAATATCACAACTAGATAACAAGCTCCAAGGTATTTCTTTTTTTAAATTAAAAACAAGAAATAGCGAGGGAAAGAGAAGTCGGTCAGTTATGCTAGCTTGACTATGACGATCTTGACATGGAGACGTGCTGCAGAATTTGGAGTGTTTAGTACAGTAAAAAAAAAATTTTTTATAAAAAGGCAACCCACACACCAACTCCGACAGATTATCAGCAGCAAAGGGTGTTTAAATTAGCTAATCAACCACTGCTGTGTCCAGACGATTACTTATCAATAATAAACATTGAGCCGGAAAGCACACAATTGTAATCGAATGAATGTAATGCTCTTTGTGTGTAAAATGTCGACGTTACATTAGTGGAGCTGTCGTCAGTCGGTTGCTACGGCAACGGATCTGCGTATAGACACAGAGTGCCAGTTTTGAGTTGTCCTTTAACGGGTTCTTCTGCGTTATTTTCACTTTGCTGTGGCGCACCGCACTAAATTAATAAGACCAACATCTCCGGGTTTCGTTTTGTTAACGGAGTCGTTCTATCGCAGCAAGTAAATGAAATCAACTTTTTGTCCTCCAGAGTTGCGCACATGTGCAAAATTTCTGGATGTGGATGACAGCTTGCAAAGTACCTGTATCGATATTTTTAAACATACATATATATATTCTGACCTGGGGGTTGTAGTTCTGGTCGAAATGATAGGCCTTGTGAGGAATGGCGGGTTTTTGATTTTGTCCAGACTGATTCTGGTTGCCGCCTCCGTGTCCTGGGAAGCCCAGCTCATCATCTAACATGGGGGCAGACTGAGACCGTGACATGCTGGTCTGCTCCATGGAGCCCAGGAGCTCTGGCCGGTCCAAGCTGCTCTGCTGCTCAATGGATGAACTGTAGCTTTCCATAGGAATACTGGGAAGAAAGATGAAAATACAAGGCAACATCAGAAACTCCAAGATCCAGTTTGTTTCTGATCAGTCAACGTATCATGTTAGAGAAAGAAAGAAACTCAACGTTATCTACACTCAGTATAATTTCAAAACAAAAAGGAGATATTTGTGAAAATTGGGCTTCTCTCACACACATGCACACATTTACTCTGTTAATAATAATATATTTTAATTACAATTAATGGTAGGAAGGCTACAAAGAAACGTTTTGAATATAATCAGAATTGTCTAAAATCGTTATCAGGAGGCCAAAGACTTACACAAATCACTGATTGTAGGAATCTCTGGACTTACAGACTAAATATGCGAACTGAACTTACCTGTAGACTTTATAGGAGCCGATGTCGATCTCATCTATGCTCTGGGACTTCTTAAACTTGGATCTGGTCTCCCTCATCATGGGGGAAAGTCGGTCGGAGCTTTTACTCATCACCACCGTGACCTTGTTTCCCCCGCCGACGGTGAGCTGATCCTTCCTGATCTGCTCCCCCTGGCTGTTGTGATACGTCCAGGATCCGGGTAAAGGTCCTGAGCCCTGCTCCAGTCTGGATACGAAAACACAGCAAGTTATAATGGAAACAGGAAAAAAACACAGGCTCTGTGAGGTGTTGTCTTGCCATAGTAGTCGACGCCACGATTCCAACTGTTTATTTTCTTATCAATAATGGTAAGTTACAGATTAATGAGTTAATCTAAACTCGACTAATATTTCTCGATTGACTAACGTATAACTGATAAGCAGCCATTTTCTTAAAGCCCTAATTTTTTCTCTTGTACTAATGGCCGACCGTCTTTACATTTCACAAAGATCTAATTGTTTCAAATTATGCCGAATTAAAAAAAAAAAGAAGCACATTGTTATATTTTAACATTATTCTGTGTCAGCCATATAACTCGATAAACAGATAATTATGCTTTCACTTTATTAATTTATAAAATAGCAAAACAGGAAAAGTAAACGATGAAAAGCTTGATGAATATAGAGGGAAGATAATCAACCTTGCTCATTGGTATCGTGTTTTTTCCTCCATCAGGTTGCATTTTTCTGCCCTCCGCTTTTCTGCAATCAGATCCTCGTCCTTTTTAAAATGCAAGTTGTCGCTATTAAATGTAAAACTTTAGGAGATTGTCGAGTGTTTATATTTCAAAACAGGACCGCGTGAAGTTTATTTTTCATCCCACACCGGGCTCCATTTGGACCGTTACTCTGCTCTGTGAGGCATTGACTCCGTCGCCATCTTTCTTTAAAGGTGACGAGCGGCGCCCTCTTCTGGATGGCGGCCAAACTACATGACTGAAATAAGGTCTAAGCCAAACCTTCTCAAACTGTGCTGAAAGTGAGACGCCAACAGTTGGCTCACAAAAAGATTGTAGTTGAAAATAGTAATAGATAAATGGCTTAAAACAGTTCACTCAAAAGAACAGGTGAAGATACCGGTGGAAAGAAAACAACGCCAGGACCGCTCATCTTCTTCTTCTTCTTCTCTATTATGGCGGATCGCAAGCAACTTTAGGGTGCATATCGCCACCTACTGTGCAGGAGTAAGTGGTGTAGCGACCACTTACCAGATGAAGTCAAGACATAAGTACTGAGGGCGTCAATGTGTCGTTCACCAGGGATTTGATTCTTTTGAACGCCTCTGTGCCATGAACCGTAGGACTCAAGTCTCCGTCGGTGAGAAATCTTTCATTTGTAAAACTTTTCTTGCTTATAATGCTCAAATACAACCGATAAACAATTGGTAGAGTGGATCACTTTTATGTTTAATAGTGCAGAGGATAATCTTTGCTTCTGCCAAAACAACTCAAGTCCATCATTCTTTTATCGGGCTTCTGAGTTACAAATAGCCCTAAATGTTATTAATGCACACAACAGTTGGTAGTAAAGAACAACTTCTGTTTTTATTTCGACGTGTTTGACATTATTGTAAAGATTAAAATCCAACCTTTCAGAATCTGTAGATAACTCAAAACAAGCGGACTTGCCCATGGTTTTGTAGTGGCCAGTCATATTTACTTAAACACAATAAGTGAGTTAAGAGGCTAATGTTTTAATTTTAGGTTGTATATATTAAGATGTTGTGTTATTGCAGGGCAATCAAGTTAGGTGGTCAGTGAGTGTTGCTAAACAGGTTAAGTGTTCCTCAACCTGAAAAAGCGTGAGAAACCCTGGATTAAGCAGACGTTGCCAGATAATCCACTGGAACTAATTTTAATCTAATAAACCATTAAACCAGTATTAGCTGCAAGTCTGTCAGCATCTCCAGTCTCTCACCTTGAGTCCATGTCCTTGCGGTCAGGATTGGGGCTTGAGGTTGGCGTCAGGTCCAGCTTTGAGGGGAAAGCAGTCCTGTCCTCCAATGGGCTGGGCGTCCTGGTCCAATTCTGCCAGGGGTTTTGGGAAGAAGGTCCAGAGGATTGTGGGTCGTTATCCGGGGCGGAGCGCTGGTTGCCGTGGTAGGGGAGTGTCTGGGTGTCCAGCTCCAAGGGGACTCCTACGATTCGATCTTGCCTGAGGAGGGGCCGGCGGCCATGAGCCGACTGGCTGCGGGGTTTGGAGCCCAGCGGGGGATTACCCTTACTTGTATTAGAGGACGTCGGGTCCATCGGAGACTCCTCAGCGTCAAAACCTGTGTTGTCATAGTGTTGAGCCTCCGACCAATCAAAAGGCTCGCTGAGTGGGCGCCGATCTCCCCGTTGCTGCAGCGTTCCCGACGGAGGGGTTTCTCTCTGAGACAGCAGGGGCTTGGAGTCAATAGGCTTCGGGAATGACTGTGCAAGTCTAGGAAAATAAAACATGTTAGGAGTTACTTATAAAGAGAACAAACTGAACCGTTTCATGCTGTAGTCAGTGCAGTCATGAACAGCTTCCTCTCCATCTCTGACGTTCCTCCAAACATGGCAAAGAACCATGTTTGGAGTAATTATGTTTCTAAGAGGAATGATGCCAAATGCAAGTGCCTTCAAACTCTTCTCACTGTCATTTGCATCTTTGTAAACAAATATGTTTCACGAGGATGCAGGCAAATAAAAAAAAAAAAAAAAAGCGCAGCGTACAGACTGAGATCTGAACAGAGTTTATGAAATAACTAATATAATGCTAAAAAAAATTACAAAGTAAAAGTGGGATAGAAAGAATGGGAAACTAAGAGGAAGTATGTTTCTAGTGCAGGAGCTTTTCAAGGTCAAGCGCCAGAAAAATGTGATTACTAACAGACGATTATTAGATGCAAAAATTAAATTTTTCAGGGATCCTGCACGTTTCGTATCTCCATATGTTTATTTTTGTAGACTCAAAGCAGAGTATCTCAGTCCTCCATAAAAATACACAAGTAGATTAAAATGTTTGAGGTTTTAGCACAAAGCAATCAGTAAACACATAAAGGAAGGACACACCTTCTCTTTTTCTATTTGTTGATGACTTTCACTTAAAAATGAAAGGAATTTCTATTTATTATATATTTTAACTCCTACCTGATATATTCAACAAACGGATATTACGAAACACTTTTTTTTACAAGATTTAATCTCAGGTAAACACATTTATTGAAAATATTGAAAAGTATTTGTCAGTAATACAGTCTGACTTTAATAAAAACTAAGCATCACGCCTGAGGCTATAATGTAAGACATTTGGCTTGCGATCTAAGATTACATTTTATTTTATTACTGCTGTTCATTACTGCGAGACAGAAACCAGATTCAAAACACGTTTTGACATAAATTCTTAATGCGATTCTGAGTTCCACATACGTCAGCTTTATATCATTAATGTGCAATACCCTCCGCAGAGGAACCAAGCCTTTAATTGGTTCTTTTCATCTCTGTGCAAAAAGCAACGCGCCTCCAAACGGAGAAGCCCACACAGGAAGCCTCTTCAAACCAGAGAGAGAACAAACTGAACGGCAATCTGCAGCATCTTAACACGACTCTCTGACCTTCACGAGCAAACAGACAGGCGAGAAGGTTGCGCAAAGATGGAGGGAGAAGAGAAAAGATGGAGCGAGTTGATAGATGGGTGAGATATGCAAGAGATGGAGAAAACTGCAGGAGAAAACTTGATAATAGATGTGATGTTTGGTGAGACACTGCAAAAAACACAAAATTTTACCAAGTGTCTGGTCGAGTTTCTGGTGGAAATACTCTAAAACACTTGAAATAAGACAAAACTAACTTACAAGTGACTTTTTAGCAAGATATATAAGCTTGTTTTAAGTAAATAATTCTAAATATCAATGAAAATGGCGAATTGTATCACTTATTATCAGGGGTGTCACTAGGTTTTAAACACCAGGGGGGCTTAGTCCCCAGGAGACGAACGGGCGAGTACAAAATTTCTCAAACGGCAACAAAAACAAAGAAGTAGCTTTTAAAATAGTATTCAGAGCCGCTACAAATGCTATGAAATATGATTATAAACAGTTAATCAATATGATGAAATGATTTCCAAGCAAATGTCGCTAACATGCAAATGTTTACCTCCTAAGTTAAGTACAGCTACATTTCCCAGACTGTCAGAATATAAAGTGAAGGGAAACTGACAGATTTACGATCATATCTCGTTTAAAAACTACATTTTAAACTGATATTCTGGCAACATTATATTAAATTTGTTGGCAAACAAAAAATTACAGCAGCAACAAAAAAAAACCCACCAAATTATTCAAGGGGGATTGAGAATATTTTAGCCCCCATAAAATAGGTCTTGTGACGCCAACAAGACATTTTCCCCATGAAAAAAAAGTGAAATAATCTGCCAGTGGCGCTAGTATTTTATCATCAATATCAAGCAAGAATTAGCTCAAAAAATATACTTCCGAGTTATTTTGTCTCTAGCAACGAGACGAAAAAAATACTCCATAAGAGATTTTGCTTTTGCGGCGGAACGAGAAGCCGGTATATTTACCTGTTGGTCCAGTGTGTCTGAGGGGCCTGGTCCTTACTGGGGGCCGGCAGCGCAGGAGTGTGGGGGTGCGCGTGGGTGTGTGTGTGCGAGTGTGTGTTGGCGGATGGATTGGAGGAGCCCGAGGAGCCCTGTGAGGGTGAGTAGTCGGAGTAGGTGGCCGAGGAACCACTGTGGTTCAGACAGTGGAGCTTATCGACCTCCTCGTCTGTCGACTCTGGACGGGGACACAGGAGAACAAATGTCTCTTTATAAGACGTCTTACCTGAACCACATTTCTAATGACTGAACAAATAGCTTTGTGCTGCTAAACGTCACATTTTGGAAGATTTTACCGTTTAATTTTAGGCCTAAGCAGAGTTGGGTAGTAACTAGTTACATTTACTTGACGAGCCTTTTTGAAAGAAATTTACTTTTAGGAGTATTTTTACTGTGCTGTACTTTTTACTTTTATTTGGTTCATTTTCTATGAAGCATTACTACTGTAACTTGAGTAAAATTTCTGGATTTTCTACCCGCCGAATGAAAAACAAACATGTTTTAACCAAAAAAATCACCAGATACAGACGCACACCTGCAGTTTTTGTTAAAGTTTATAAGTTTTTTTTTTATTGAAAGAAACTGATTTGGAAAATTTTCTTATGTTATTTTCTGTTAATTTTATGAATTATTGTCATTTTGGTCCTTAAAAAAACTAAATTTCCACCTAACTTTATATTTTGGATGATGTAATTTTTAGAGATTAAATGATTGATAATTTGATGAGTTACTCTGAACTCAAGTAGACTTTTTACCAAATACTTTTTTACTTTTTACTTGAGTAATTTTGGACACTTCTTACTTTTACTTGCGTAAAAATAATCCGAAGTAGTGCTGCTCTTACTTGAGTGCAGTTTTCCGATACTCTGCTCACCTTTGAGCTTAATGCTAAAAATAAACTATTTAACTATTTCAGATATTTATAGGTGGCCTATTTTGCTTCCCTGAACAGATTAGGATCGGCCTAATGTTCACTACATTTCTTAACAAAATAATTCTTACATACTGACATTTCAGTCTGCTCAATTCTTTGGTTGCTAGGTAACGGACTAGGCTTTGCCGGGTTGCTAGGTAGCAGGCTGGGTTGCTAGGTGAGGGGAGGTGCCTGCTAACGCCGGAAGTTTTTGAAACAGCTCACTATTGAGACACCAAAAAACATGAATTTATTGCCAAAAAACTGCTTTTTTTTAAAAAAAAAATGTTTAAGCGGTTTTCAGAAGCAGTAAAAAACGCAAATGGAAGTACAAAAACACTCAAAATGTAAATTTATCATCATACGTCCGTTTTCACAGCTGCAAATTTGAATAAATTAAGACATTCCTTATTTTTTCACTGACTGAACCGCTGTGGATAGACATAGAAACCAAATATGAAGCAAAGCAGATGAGCTGTTTGTGTTTTTTATTCCCCGTAGAGCTCACATTAAAGAGCTCTGATGAAGCTGTTGTTCGTCACAGGGAAAGAGAAATGAAATCTTCCTTTTGGAAGAAGCGATTAAAGCTCTAAATAAATAATTTCGAGCTAAGTGATTTTTTTTTTTTTTTTCCAAGCTGAAATTAGCTTTCTTTCCTTCAGATGAAAGAAATGCCTTACGGGTAAGTAAATTAAAATAGGGCAAACAAAACACTGCTTCTACCAAACGGAGAGGTGCATTCAGAGGTCCATTGAATCTCTCTCTCTGTAATGTGTTGCAGTTAATCTGCCTCACATTGTGACTAATTGCTGGACGCCATTGCAACATGCCTCACGGTTCCTAAAAATAAAACCACCAAGTTATCATTTGCAGTACCTTTCTTATCCTTCCCCAGCAGCACCACCTTTGGTTTGTACATTGGTGGCTCCACCAGCGTTGGCCTCATGTCGGAGATACGGATGTCATTAGGAGAGCCGCCCATCGAGTCCTGAACAGGGACAGAGGAACTCAGTGACTATAACGCATGTCTAAATACGCCCAGTTAAGATGTGCAAAAGGAACAAAAAAATAAATAAATGAAGCATTATTTCACTTTGAAAGAGTTAGAATACCAGCTTCAACTTAAGCGCACTTATTCAGCGCAAAATTAAATACCACAATTATTAGTTTTTCTAATATTACACTTAGCACTGCAAAAACACAAAATCTCACCAAGTAATTTCTGTTGTCTTTCTGGTGTAAATGTCTGAAATAAGATAAATTAACTTACAAGTAACCTTTCACTTGTAACTATACAATTTTTTCTATGTTATAAGTGAAATATTTAGTACTTTTTCATTGTTATTAAGGAATTATTTTCTGAAAACAAGCTTCTGTATTTAGCTAAAAAGTTAGTTTAGTCTTATTTCAAGTGCACCGAGATATTTGCACTATAAACTAAACCAAACTACTTGTTGATATTTTGTGTTTTTACAGTGTGCTGCTTAATTTCACAGTTCCTTTTCATCAACAGGGCGTTACTTCGTCCCCCAGCGTTTTACGAAGGATCATACCGTGAGACCTAGCAGCTGAGCCGAAAAGACTTACGTTATATTTACAGGCTAACTAGACTTCAAACATACTCAGAACGTAAAATGTAAAGAATAAATTAAAGATTTATAGGACAAGCCTATTCCTTTTTTAGTAAATTATTGATTTGTAAAAAGACGTTTTACATTTGCTCCGTTTTTTGCAATCTAAATTTACCAAAGTGAAGCTCATCCGAATCTGAAGCCTGTAAATTTTGTGCCGATGCTTTTTTTTTTTTTTTTTTGCCTAAATCAATTACTAACAGAGGATTTCCACACTGAATAAAAATTAGATTTTTATGCAACAGCAGTAAAAGGAAATATGTTTTATATAGTTTTGAATACATCAGTGATGCGATAAGTATGAAGGGTTGTGTCAAAAAATACATATATTTTTTCAAATAATCAGCAAAGCATCATGCCCCTTCAACATGTTTTTGTTCTTGGACATTCGTTTCAATAATAATACGTTTTATCCCTTCAATGACTGCATGAATCTTGTATTAAACAATATGAAGAACCCCACAGGAAACACTTAACTCCTGTTTTTATGAGCTAGCAGCGTTGGTTTTGTACCTCAGAGCTTTCTGTCAAGTCCTCCTTGTCCTTCCTCTTGGGAATGTCGATGCCAGAATTATGCATTGATCCTTGATCCATTAGCTGAGACTGAGAGAAGTCCTGCATCTCTCTGTCGGTCACCTGGCAAACAGTTTCATTTCGTCCGTCAAATGAATCAAACACCTGCATCAACTGAGCAAAGCAAGAGGTTAAGACACACTGTGGTCAAACGCGTTTCATTTTCTCATCAACATCATGAAGTCAGAGGTTCTAGTTGCTCTAACAGTTTCCATGGCAACGTCTAAACCTAACAAAGAGATTTGAATGAGACAACATCAGTGTCTGACCTCACAAATGCACGTCTAAACCTTATGGAAAGCGTTCAGCGAACAGTTAAAGCAGCAAACAGAGAGACGACGTCTCATGTAACTTTTTAAAAAAAATGTGTTTTTTCCTACATATTTGTGAAAACTGTCACTATGTCGTGACAGTTTTATAACACGAGACAGACAATCTGTGAAAAGATCAAACTTCTCCTCTTCCACCCTGAGCTGCTGTTGCTGTCTGAAGAAATGCTCCCGGTCAAAAAACAACCAATCAGAGCCAGGAGGAGGGCCTTAGCGCCGTCAATCATCTTCATGAACGCGCTGCTATAAAGTAAACCGTTTCTTTTAGTGATGACACACATCAAAATGTAACGTTGAAGGTGTTTTCTTTATAAATTTGTAATTCTGTATTTCTATAATGTAAAGCAGCTTGAACCACCCTGCTGCTAAAATGCGCTACACAAATAAAATGGTTGATTTATCCTTGGCTATTGCATAGCAAGGAGGGAGGACATTAGCATGACTGACAGCGCTAAGACCCGCCTACAGGCTCTGATTGGTTGTTTCTAGTTAGCACTGGGAGAAGCAAAGGGCTAAATTTTTTTAGAGATCATCTGCCTTATACCATGACAGTTTCAAAAAGTTTGCAAAACAACATATTTTTTTTTTTTTTATAAAAGTTGCACACTGCAGCTTTAAACTCTTTGGTATCTGAATGTTTTAGGCAATGTAGTGAATTCACCAGTAGTATTTAAATAAATCCAAATTTTGTAAAAACAATGTAAAATTCAGGTTAAGACATGAAATATTGAGGAAGTTTCCACAGTTTTCTGCCTCTCTCTTACCTCTTTTGGGGGCAGGGGCCACGGAGGCTCGTACTGCTCTTTGCTGAGGTGTGCATGCTCCATGTTGGTTCCTGCTGAGGTGGCAGTGCCGGAGCTCAACTGGTGCTGGTGCCCATGTCCTGGATGCATGCTTTTACCCACAAGACTCTGCACTGATTTGACCATGTTCTTCAGATCCTCAGGGTACGGCGTTGGGTAGCGCTTCAAGTTTATCTCCACCTGAAGCCAACAGAAACCTTTAAATCAGGGCTGTACGAACTTTTTGCGCAAAATTGTAGCCAAAAAGCCGCAACGTAAACTCAAGAAAATAAAGCAGTCAGATTTCTATTGAAGATCCAAAACTGGACAGGAATTTTCCGACGGCGTGTTTGTAGATAGAAGAAAAGGAGTACATTTTGCCAAAATCTCAGAAATTTTGTTATTAATCAGAGAAATCTTCTAGAGAGAGAGCTTCTGGAAATTCTTCAAAACAAAATTTTTGACATTTGAAATTCAGACATTTTTTACAAATTGTTTTGTAGAATTTTTTTCATATTTAAAAATGTAATTGTTTTCCACCAAACTTCCTCGTTTTTGTAGAGAATTTCTAAGATTACTGTCATTTTGCATGTTTGCTGTATTAAAAGAAACATGTCTAGTTTTCAGTTTCTTTTGGGTTTGATAAATTTTTTGGGTTAATTTCTTTCAAAATTCTTGCTATATTTAGCCAAAGTTTGAGAGGGAATAAAAGCTGATTTGGGTGCAGCTTTTCGGTCAAAGTCTCTGGATAAACCTGGTTTTACCTTTTGTTAAAACTTAGTTATAAAAACATGAATACTTTGTGTTGTACTTTACATTTTCTTGTGTCAGAACATTTTCTACCCTGATTACAAATTAAAAGCATCCATCTACATTTACAGGAAAAATTTTGAAATGCAGTTAGGGCCGCAGAAAATCAGTCCGAGGTCCACAAGTGGCCCCCTGGCCTCACTTTGGACACCCCTGCTTTAAATTAAACACTATTAATTTTCTTTTTAAGATTCATTCAGCAGCGTTTTAATCATGCTAGTTATTATTAAACAGCTAAAAAAGTATTACAAAATATCCAGAGAGAGAGAAATGAACAGAATCAGAAAACAAAAGCTGACCTTGACCTTCCCAGAGTTGTCTTCCTCGTCTTTCTTGTCCTCAAAGTCAAAGGCCACAGTCATCCTCTGCTGTCTTTGCTCTTCCCACAGTGTAGGATTAAAGCTGTCGCTATCCGACTGGTAATCTGTACAAATACAGAGAAACACAGCAGCATTTAATGGATAGGAGGTAAATTTTACAAAGATAAACTGTCAGAGGTCCCAACTTTAAGCTCACGTTAAACTGCAAAAACACAAAACGCCACAAAGCATTTTTGGTCAAGTTTCAAGTATAAATATTAGGGCTGTTGTAAACGAATATTTTAGTAATCAAGTAATCTATCGATTATTCTTACGATTAATCGAGTAATCGCATAAAAAATTTGATAAAATAAAAATATTGGTAAATCTGGCATAACAGCAGTGTTACTATCGGATATCATTATCAGTCCAATTTTTCATATTTGAGCTTCTCTACTAGCTACTTTTTTGTAGTTTAGAAAATTAACCTGTAACAATA
>CAEGAE010090554.1:0-50626 GCA_903067095.1 Girardinus metallicus | reverse complement strand
CTTTCTTGCCTCCTTACATTGTCTGTGTGGGTGTGCGGTTGGGGGGGGAGGGATGTGTGTGTGTGCGTGTGTGTGTGCATGTATTGTTATTTGCCCTGTGTGTCTCTGCGTTGCCCTGCGGCAGACTGGAGACCTGTCCAGGGTGACCCCACCTCTCGCCCGTCGACAGCTGGAGATAGGCACCAGCAACCCTTGTGAACCCACTAGAGATAAGTGTGTAAGATAATGGACGGATGGAGTCTCTGATATATTGTTCTCTCATATTGTGGCACTTAGCAAATAGAAATAATTGTGGTAATTATAACTGACCCAAAACAAGAGAGGTTTGATCTGATTTAACATCAGACTGTAAGAAAAAACAAAAGCTGTGTTTCTTCATTCAATGTTTGTAAGCATCTGGTTTCACCTGTTACGAATTCTTCACTATCTGATCAAACCAGGGACATTTCAAGTAGCAAAAGTGGCAAAATATTAATCTGAAAAGTGGGCATGTTTGACATCTGTGTCACAACACTGGGTCAGATGGTTACACAAACTGAAACAACAATCTCTCAACTCGTGAAGCTGCCTTATCCCTACACAAGTCAGCTGACATATGTTTGGGAAAATGAAAAAAATCAACACTAACGGAGTCTTCTGCTAAAATTTTAAGCTGATGTACTGTATTAGAAAATTGTCATTACTTTTTATTTACTGCACTGCAAGGCATATTTACCTTAATAAGAGTCAATGTTTGTGGAGAAACTTCAGGATTATAAACATTTCAGAATTATCTGACACAAACTTTAAAATAGAACATTTGACCAACCTTCTCCTCTAACTTCACAAATATATTGACTTGAAAAAAGAAAACAAAGCTTAAAAACACAAAACATTTGTTTGTTGACAACTGGTACAAGATGTCTTTTCAGTGATGCATAAGAGATTGTCGATGAATAAGAGATTGTCACTGATTGGCTGGCATTATCACGAGCATTTTGATTGGTCTAAGCACTTAGTTATTTAGCTAATTAGGACATAAAATAAGCAAAGTGTCTTAATATTTCAGAGTATTTTATGGTGTTTTCTAATTTTACATGATAATTGCTAATACATTTATTAAATATGAAAATAATTTTCTAAACGTTTCTAATTTTCTGACCGTTTCTGATATTTTTTCTGAGCAGAAACATAGCAATGCATAAAAGAAAGAAACACTGTCACTGCTAACACTGATATCTCAGTTGGAAGACAGGAAATCAAACAAATGAAGGGCTACTAATCTGAAACACAAGTTGACTTTTAGTTACATAATTTAATGATTAATGAATTCCTACTTTTGGAACAGCTCCATGAACACATATGGTCTTTGGGGCCACCTTGTTGGTGACTTCTGTTCTATGATATGCCAAATAACCAGGTAGGAAATTTTAAAAACTGAAGTTGAACGACTTTCAAATGGCCAGGCGAGCTGTTGATCATCACTTTGAGTCGTTAAGATAGATCTGAGTATCACTAATGGCATCCCATTAGTGATACTAACGGGATGTCTTACTTGGGATGTTTTTTGTAGACGGTCCCATCCACTCCCACTGTAGTCTTCAGATGAGGCAGTCCTCGGTTGGCAAGAATACGGTTGGCGATGGTTGCCAAGGCAGCGGCACAGAGACGAGCAGAACGTGAGGAGATGGTCTCACAGACAAGTCGCACCACACGGGCGTCAACTAAATCCCACCTCAGACCCAATTCAGTCAGAATCTTTTTGGCATTTTCCAGACCACTGTCCGGCCTGAACCAACGACACACACAAAAAAACAAAAAAAAAAACACAAAGAAGTTAATAGCCAACTTGTCTGATTAATAACGACACTGAATATATCTTTACTGACACTTACTCCTCAATCATGGAGATGAACTTTGTCTCAAATGTTCCTGAAGTACGCAGGGCCTCAGACGCTTCCCCTTTAAACAGCAGTTTCTTCTCCGTCAGCTTCATCAGCACCAGCCGAACGATTTCCCCCAAATACATTCCACTGATCATCTTCTCAAAGCTGCAGGACAACACATCATCAGGACATGAACAGAAACAGATTACCCAGTTTTTGTGATCTGCTGCCCTCTGGTGGTTAAACAATTTATATTGAAACTTTACAGCCCCAGTTCCAGACGAGTTTAACAAGGGGGGCAAAATGAATACATAGCAATAATAATATTACTCAAGTAAAAGAAAAAGGTACAGTGCAGTAAAACTACTCATATAAGTTCCTTTTTTCCAAAAAAGTTACTCAATGTAACATGTACTGCACACCTTTGAACATACACAACATCAGCAGCCTACAGGCTACTTGTTAACAAGCTTAAGGTGCTGTATTGTTACTAGCTAGTCATCTGTTAGCTAACATTACCTGCATCCAACAGCATTACTCAGCTCAGTCGGTTAGTTTGGGGGAAAACTGTGCAAAGTTCTTTGTGTTTTGCTGGTTTGCTGCCATGATTCTAACACACCTACAGCTCTGCACAGCAGCAGCAGGAATCTGGTGCCTCACAGGTGTAAACCCAACGAGAGCGTCTTAGCACTCATGTTGCGTTTAAAGGTGGCTCGGAAAAACAGGTTAACGACGTGTTAACAACGATTAAACAGTTTTATTTACTGAAAATAGTGACAGAGGGCACAGATATAGGAAGTGCGGAAGCCCCTACTGTATCAAATGGATAAAGGAATAACGGAGAGTTGGCTACTCTGAGGTAAAAACAACAAACAGCTTCCAGTCCAGGGGTTCACGGCTGATTCTGTGGGCGGGCAATGCCCCCCAATGCCCCCCAATGCCCCCCAATGCCCGGCCATGCTGACGGGCCTGATGCAGTATGAATCTGGGAAAATTCCTATAAGTCAAACGCCAAAAACACATGTCCTTAATGACCCTTGACAAACGAGAATTTATGGCTTGTTTAACAATTGGTGAAAGCACTTGAACTGACTTGTAGCGAAATGTGCCATGGAGGGATTATTAGCCAACTTCAGTTCTGTCGGCAGCTACTCTACTGCGTATGTCGCCTTAGCAACGAGGCAAGAGTCACAATTGGACTATAGATATAATTTATGACTCGCAGACAGTACAGATCATCTCTCTCTCTTCGGCCAGCGCAGGATTGCGAACGGATTTGCGGCATGTCAGGGTTTTTTTTTCTCCTCTATTAATCGACAGGCCTGCGTTTAATTCTAATGGGTCATTAACGCGTTTCTCATTCACCAGTGTCGATTGGTAGCATGACTTATTTTATCACGCAGATAAAGACAGCGTAGTGCACTGACTGACGACAAGTTAGCCAATGTTGAAGCAGAGATAAATGCGGTAACCATGACAACCCGTGAACTTTAGGTTGCCCGGCTCTCTGTAGCTGAGTGCGCATACGACTGCTGTTTTAATAAATGAATAATCCCTCTGTGCGAATAAACGTGAACCAACACAGCCGCTTGACTTGAGAAGGACCAAGACAAGGAGCAGGAAGTCCAGGACGTAATAAAGCTCAAGAAGGAATCCATCGGGGCTTGATGACAGTAATGGAGGCTACTACTGTGTGTGAGACTGGAAAAAAGAGCCTGGTGGTCACCACTGGCAGGGATGTTACTATTTATTCATTTATTTATTCGTTCATTCAGTTAAAAGCCCTGAAGCATTTGAAACGCAGCCTGACTGGCGCATGCGAACAGAGCCTGCAGGTTCGGGAAGAGGGTTGACTGATTAAAAGTGCCTGCGATCCTTAGCGTTGCGAAAAATGGATGAGACAAGAGAAGGCTACGTCTTACCCCGACGGCCCGAGGCGGGCGTAGCGTGAGAGATCAGATGGGAGGAGCTGATGAGCGGGCTGACAGCGGCCATGCGGAAGTGAGAGAAGCTGTTGACGTGGCTGAACCAGAGCGGGGAACCGGTGGTGGAATGGAGAGATGATGAACGATGAGCTGGGAGGGAAGACCTTGGCGGGCCCAGCCAGGGCCTGAGGCGAAGACACACGGCCCGGGGATGTTGATGTCCGCTTGCCAGAGAAGGATCGTGGAGTAGGTGGCGAAGGAGCAGAAGTTGCTGCTTGAAATGATTGAGGCTGGGTCAGGAGAAATGCTCTTGCGTCTGAGGGGAAGAAGAAGGGGCCGAGGATGCGGCTAAGCGGCTCTTATGAGGGAGGGTCACAGGTGGAAGGACGGGGAATCACGAAGACAAGGATCTGGTGAGACAACTAGTTGAGAAGCTGTGGAGTGTGGATGAACGGAGCTGGGAAGCGGGCCTTATCAGCAGGAGCTTGGTCGGTGATTGGCCGTGACGTGGCTTGGTCCGGCGTTGATAGGTCTACGGCGATGAACGAGTGGCACCGATTGGATGATGCAGGTGAGGCTAGAGACTCTTCCAGTTTGAATTTACGCCGAGGCTTCATTTAGCAGAAGCTATTGCTAAAGCGCTATACCAAGACGGTATGTAGTGGAGCCAATGCTAAAGCTCTTTGCCAACATGATATTTAGCATAAGCTAATGCTAAAGGACTATATTCAACCATGTTGATACACACTACATGTCAATAACATGCCACGTCATAGTAGATCGCCCTCTACCCGTCAAATGTGTCATTACACACCAATCTGCATGGTTGAGCTTCACAAAGTAATTCTTTAGAGCAAACGCTTCACTCATGGCTTCAGGTTTATAGTTGTTGCAAACTTGCTGATTTTGCAGTGCTTTGGTCAGAAATCAAGCAGTAAATCAGCAGATAAGAGACGGATATCTAACTACTTGAAGAATCCTCCAGTCAATAACCAGAGCTTCAGCAAATTTGATTAGATAGCTGGATGTTATCTAATCATCCAAGTAAATTAGCACTTAAGAATTTATCCAGAAAAAAATCATTTGGGAGAATCTAAGTGTGCTAAACATTTTCAAATTTAGCAAAAGAGTTAACTGAGAAATGATGCCTGCTATTAGCTGATTAGCGGAAGTGTGCCAACCAATGATTATGAATTAAAATATTTTGAAAATGCATGCTAGTATTATCATTATTCTCACTCTGCAAGAAATAATTAAATATTACTATATTCTAAACAGTTTCTACCTACATGTGTTTGGAAAACCAGCGTTTCCACTGCACGGTATAATTTGGTTGCTAAGGCTTTGAAATAGACTGTAAGCCTGGCCAATATCCTGTTATCTCATTGGCCTATTTAAGAGTGCCCTCGGACATGAACCTAAAACCCACCAAACCACCAGTCTCTGGTGAGGCAGCTGTAAATGTATGTCTGGAGGCTTTAGTAACCAGATCTACTCATATAAGCTCACAGTGAAAATCTCCCCAAACCTTTCACCCTTGGCTGTGAAGATTAAAGCGGGATTTGCTGATCTGGCTCTAGAACTGAATCCTTGTGATGTTCAGTCTGAAGGCCCTCAGATTTCTTTTCACTGGAACAAAAATCGTCTGGCTCTCTCCGGAGGGCTGCAGAGCAGTAGTGAGGAATCTGAACGTTTGTCTCTTGCAGGTTGTCCACATGGAACAGTTCTGTCTTTTTAACTATGAGGTAGTGGTGGCTTATAGTAACTGTGTATACAAAGAGATTGTTTTCTTCACACAGGTATCTTAAGTGTTTTCCTTTTAAAATCCTTGGTATATTTACACATTAGTCAATAGAAACTTCCTACTGTGAATAAAATAAGTTACATTTACCCAATGCAAATGTGTCTATAAATGCACACACAATAAAAATGCATAAAAATGACAAAATCTGGAAGAATCCTATTTTATGAAAAATTCAAGAAGAATTTGGTTTGTGTTTCTAGATACAACAACATGAAAAGCTAGTTTGAGCTATTTATTTAAAAAACACAACATTTTTGTCTTTTCTAAAAAAAGAATAGTCAGGAAATATTTTTTTTTTCCATGCACTCTATATTTTCACACATAAAACTTCAGAGGATTACCAAAAGCAAGCACATTACTTTGCTTACTCTGGAAGTCCTCATTGTTGCCAGATTGGGTGTGTTTCCACCCAACTGGGCTTCTTTTGAACATGTCGGGCTGGAAAAAACAGCTTTGGGTGGATTGTTAAAATTTGGGCTGCTTTTCACAACATTTAGTGGGTTTATAAAGTGTTTATAGGGAGATGTTATTGAATTAGTTGTCGGTGTGTGGCAGAAAAGGACAAAACCTGAACCTTTGAATCAAATTATCCTTGTACTCATTTTATTTGTTCATTTATTTGGAAATGTCTAGAATGACATCATCAATGATAAATAGTAAATGCTTAATCAAGTGTCACTATGCATTAGTGTTTTAAAACAGAAATCTGAGAGCAACTTCATCATTTAAAAGAACACAGTGGTACAAAAACGCAAGCTTTGTGTTCAAAAAGTCAAGTTCCTTAAAGTCCCAACAGGAACTAGTGAATATAACAAAGGTCAGCCAAAAACATTCTGAACAGAAGATTACAAAGTATATCACTGATCACATATAGATGAGGATGTTGACCTATAGGACATACAAGATTTTATATATATATTCTATACCTGTTAACACATGTTTCAATACAGGTTTAGATTTTGGCTGTTTGTTGGAGTTGGATGGATTTTATGTTGTGTTTTGGTTGGAAACAGTCAGATCTGGCAACCCTGAAGTCCACACAGAAGTCGAGTAAATCTGGCAGCCTCTTGTTCATCACAAACTCTGACATGTAAAATAAATTTCCCAAAAACAGACATATTTTCAGTTATATGGACCATGTGCCTGAATCCCCTTTAAAGTCTTTGCTTAAAGTTCGTTTAGACTTTGTCACCACTGCTTTACTGGTGGCTAAAACCTTTTAATTAAGGCAAGAGGTGAAAATGTATTACAAAAAATGTTAGTTTATGTAAAATATGTTTTGCTGTGGATTAGTTTGTACAAGCATCAACAATCTTTTTTCAGTACAATAAGGCCTTTTTGTGTTTTGCTCATTTGAACATTTTTGAACTGTTAGTTAAGTAGTAAAGCATCATAAACCTCGAATCAGTTTTTTCTTTAGAAGATGTCACAATGTTGTTCTAAAATGCAGTCAAACACAAGCTATAATTTTGTAGCATTGCGATGTTTTGCTTCAAACTTTATTTCCCCAACCGGTCGTTACCCATAATCTTTACTAGATTATAAGTGGCCATCTCTGCTGAGGGAGCTCCCTTTTGGACTTTCGCGCCACATTAAGTCTCAGACATAAAACAGTGTGTGTGTTGTGAGGTTTAAACTGGCCTGACCTTAAGTTCAGAGTTCTCCCAGCTGCTAAGTGTGTACAGCTGACTGACGAAGACTCTTAAATCACCTTCCTGAGGACGAGGAGGAGTAGGAGCGGTCCCAGCTGTGGAGCGATCTCTGGAGGGCCAGGGCCTCACCCCAATAACGGCCTGCAGCCATTATTGCTTCCACATGTGTGGATGAGACAAAATTAAACACATGTGGAGGAGCAGCGCTGATTATCCCATGAGGATGTGAGTGGAAACCAAAGATGCTGCAGGAGGAAGATGTGCTACAGCTGAATAAGCATCTTAGGTGTTTACAGTAGTGTTGAAGGAACGTTTGGGTCCCAAACAGACGATGCTTGTCTAATCTGTTGGTATGTCTCCTTGTTCAGTAATGCTTCTGCTAAAGCGATCAGCCAAGTAAGGATAAAATAGTATTTGGTAAAAAGGCTACTCATGAACTCAAACTTCAATTCCCAAAAGTCAACAATTATTTTCTTTTTTCTAGAAAATTTCTAGTTTAGTTTTTTCCAGCAAATTTTCAACTTTTCAAACTCAAAATGTTCCTTTGTTCTTTCTACAAGATTTCTGAAATTAATTTCATTCCTTTTCCACCTACAGTCTCCTAATATTCTGTCATAGGTTGAGGTGTTTCTAGTTTAGCCTAAGCTCTCCTCTTCCTCCTGTCCGAAGTTCTCCCTTCAGTTTGCTTTCTCTTTCTCTTCTTCTTTCTACTTTCCGGAGCAGAATCCTGTCCTCACATGACCACAGCTTACTGAGTCGATCTCTTTTTATCGGTGACCCTGCCGGCCTCTCACACACACGACTCGTCCAACTGTTAACTCACGGTAGGATCGTTGTTCTTCCCAGAAGAGCCACGGCCTGGGCATCCAGCTGACAAAGATGTGGTAACACTTACAACCAGGCTGTTGACTCTCTCAACAGTCTCCCCGCAGTAGTTTCAGTGATAACGGCAAAAATTCCCGTTTATCATCCTCATTCTTCTTCTTCTAACTGAGCTGTGGAACTATTTGCCTGTTATCAGGCTGCAAACATCAGGTGTGGTTTAACTGTCAGGTTTTTTTCTTGTCTTGGTTGTCCGTTAAAGCAAAAACAATGGCATTAAGAGATTGAGTTGCTCCCCATTTATCTTAGTCTTTCAGCTACTTTTAAGAAGATAACATATCTCCTTTTAGACAGTTTCCATGCTGTCTGTTCCACATTTATTCAGAAATAGTTCCCAGGCCAAAGCCATTAAATACAATCAAAGCAGCTTTGACACAATAAAATTCACACAGTGGTTTCCAGGATGACAGAAAAACACTCAAGCTACCACTGCTGTCTCATTCAGCAGTTTTTAATGTGGTTTTGTGGAAAATCTAAAAATACTATCTATCCTGCCTTCTTTCACACATTTCCTTCTTATTATTCTGAGCTCATGTTGCAAAGACAAGTCTGTGTCATATACTGTTTAAGTTTTTTAGTTCCTACATTTGTTAATAATCTTGATTTGTTTTAAGACTCTTTAAAAGTAAACTTAGTGTCAGGATGTCTAAAGTCTGGAGTACAGAGTGTGATTATTGTGTTTTGTTTTTTTTTTACTTCTGCTGGGGTTGTTTCTACTAATTAAACCTGACCAGAATGAGACTTCTATGTGAACTGTTTGCCGTCATGCAATTAACTAAAGCTTCACAATCACAATAACCTGTTTCCGTGACACAAAAAAACATTTGCAAAAATTAGTTTTTGCCTCATTTGGCTTCATTTTCTTTGTGACTGAATCACTTTCCTGCTGCTCTGTCTCACTGTTTTTCCCTCCAAATATCATGTTCTAGCAGAAGATGACACTTGCTAGACGTTTCTATAATTGAACTCCAGGTGCAAAAAAAAAAAAAAAAAAGAAGAGCCAAAATCCCTTGAAATAAGCTGGTGTTCATGCAGCCAACCCCCCTTCTTGCATGCGCTGAAGCCTCTCTCTTTCTCCTCACATCAACACGTTCGCTGGATGACGGCCGAGGCTTTGGGATTTATGCAACATCTCCAGTGATTTATGGGGAGGGCGGCAGTTTACAGGCTCTGCTGAGGTGTAGGATGTTTCATACAGAGTTTTGCTTCAAATAAAAGCTTTTTCCTTTTTTTGACAAGTCATTCATTCTTGAAAGATTAAATCACAACCAGAGATGGTTTGTAGGAGGATGAAAAGCTGGAACCAGCGGAAGCGTTGTCGTCATTTATAAATAGAAAAATTTTTATCTTTATTTGAAACCCTGTTTTTTTATTTTTTTTATTTAGGTCAGCTGTAGAAAAAGGCAGCACTTGCAGATGAGGATTAGGGCCGCTGAAAAGAAAAAAAAATCTGACTTTTTTTTTTCTCCGAATTTTTTTCAGTGGCCCTAATCCTCTTCGGTAACCTCTGGTTCAATGGACTGATGTGCCCAAATTGCCAAGGTCTGCTGTTTTTAGTGAACTGCCATAATACAAAGTGAACAGATCAATTTAAGAGCACACCACAACAAACCACGACTGGCTGGAAGTAATGCTAATACAGGAGTTTAAAAACCTGCCTGTTTCTATTTAATAAATATTCTAAAAACATTTCTAACAGGGATTTACACGACAGTGGCGAGCTAATTACATACGTTTGTGGTGCAACATGTAAGCATGCTACCAAACTTAAACACTTTAGTTGTTTTGTATTGTTTTTTATTGGCTTTGGCTAGTTTTTCCTAGGTGTGTCTCATAATCACCACAGAACCACCACTGAGCAAGCACTGCTGTAAAACAAGATGCTATTTTTTAAAAAACATTACACACGCAAAAGAAAACAACAAGCCTTCAAATGTAAACACTAACATGTCGTCTGGAAAATTTACTATTTGCATGTTTTTCTACTTCTATTTGGTTCTCAACCACTTTTAAAAACACCCAAAGCACATAGCCGGTTTTTGGTAATAAGTTTGGTGTCTGGAAAATTAGATGTGTCAAAAACTTCCCATTCATTGGTTAACAATAGGCATTACCCAGCAACCCCAGCCAAGCTACAGCGTGTTTAGTGAGCTGATTTTACTGCTGTATGTACAATGGCTGCTTTAAAAAAAACAAGTGTTTTGTGGTTGACTTACCATCCAGAATCCACTTGCTGCATTGTTGTTGGTTGTGCAGGAGGCCCCACTTCTGCTTTTCAAAGATGTACGGTTGTATGATTGGGCATCTGTTTGTAGCCATTTTCACATGAGAGTGTAAACATTAAGTTAAGGAGGCGTGTCCACCAGCAGCTTATTTGGATTTAAAGTGACAGAGGCCCCAAAACATCTCATTCTGACAGGAGTTCAAAATAGACAGAACTGACCAGACTGGAAGCTCATTATCTAAGAATGGTTTTCGGCATAAGATATAATTAACAGGTTTTGTGTAGCCCATAGCCATATCCTAACCCGTTGAAGGACGCATAATAGATCACCTTTAAACTCTAGCTCTTGGTAGCAGCAGTTCATTATGAAAGAGAATCAACAACCTGTTTACACCTTGGTAAAAGTGGCATTATTGTTATGTTACCACCCAAACCAATTCTGCAATAGTGAAGACATATTTTGTTGATGTATTTAAATCTACAACATTTTGCCCTGTTCTTATTGTTTAAACTGGGTTCAAAATGCAATAAAGGTCACTAAGACTTCATAAACTGAAGATCCGCCCGGCAACAGTATCAGCATTACCCAAATCGGATGCTGCGATTGGTTATCTCTGAACTCTGACATGATGTTGATGTTTAGGAAGACAATTCACTGACAACAGAAGAATTTTGCTTGAATTACGTCATAAACATGTAGAGAACAAAATTTTTATCCTCTGGTATTAGCAAAGTACAGTGTAGCATTTTGTGGGGTGATAAGTCATGATGAACTGCTATGAAATTTTCTGTACATAGATAAAAAATTGTACATTCTTTTTGATTATGTCTAAAAATAATCCTATTTAAGCACTGAAATCTTATATTACATGAAGACAAATAGATATTTATTTAATTTTCCTAAATATTTCTCAGTGCTTATTTACACTTTCCATCTAATTATAATGTATAACATGATGTTTGCTTTATTTGTTGAAGCATTTCAACTACATCGTATGCTGTGTTTTGAAAAGTGAGTGTGCTTTCGTTTAGTTCTGCTGCAGCTCAGTCTGACCTCCTTTCTTTGTGCCTCAAACGTCTCCCTTCCTCCCTGGACTCATGCATATTCATCCCTCTGCTCTCTGCACATGTGCTAACACAGTTAAAATGTCTGTGATTAACTCCTCCAGACCGGATCAGCAGAGGAATGTCTCACTCGGTTCATTATAATTATTTTATGCAGTTTTGAGCAGATTCAACTGTTTAATGATTCATTTCCATGTGTGGGACCCTCACTCTGCTTTTACATATGTATATAGGTAAAATTCCACAATAAAACTATCTGCTACACCAGTATTGTGAAATATACACATTTAAAACATTCTAATGAAACACTGGAGTCAGTCCTAGTGTCTTGGGTTACTCTTAGATGGAGATGGACAATGCTTTTAAATTTCTAAGTATCACAATATTCTTTGAAATAAAAAAAATAATAAAGATAAATGGTTTTCAACCAGTAAAGCAGAGGAAGGTCCTAATAAAAGGAAACTCGGATGTTCTGGACTTTGAGCGATGTATCTCAGGGGTTAGTTGGAGATTTTATGAACTTGGACAACATAGAAGTTCCTCTTACTCTGCAGAAAAAACAATGTTTCCCTCATTAAGTTTGTATTCTGTTTCACCCAGAGCCATGGGTGTAAAGCAAGTTTTTGTTGACTAAACAGAATGCAGGGCTCCAGAACATAGGCGGTCGTTTTGTTCGGTATTTGAGGTACAGGCAGCCAGTGTCGGTTTGCCCTCTGGTTTTTTGGCGAGACTGAGTCTGCGTGATTTGGCCTCTGCCGTCTGCTGGAGAGGAAACAGGGCTTTGGATTTGTTGCTGGATCCAAACAGCTGATCCCCTACATGTCTGCCTGTCCTCAAATGTCCTTTCATCTTAACTGAAAACAAGTTGATATTCATCATGTGGTGTAATTTGGAAAGTGTTTATGTGATGGTGCAGTTTGAGATTTGTGATTTTTATGCTGAGCACATCTTCAGCTAGATCGGCAGTGCTTGAATTTTAAATCCAGCTGGTTTGTATGTGCAGGGCAGAGCTGTGTCTCCCTGCAGAGCAGAGCCGTTATCGAGGCCTCCGGTGAGAAAACACACATGAGGATAGGTGAAGTAGAGATGCTTTGTGCTGTTGTTCTTTGTTCACCCATTCACTGTGCACGCCAGTACAGAGAGTGCACCTTGAGGCTTATATTTGTGCATCCATGTGCAGCTGCGATGGTGTTTGATGATTGGTGCTTTTGTTCTGAGCCTTTTAAAGCTCCTTGTTTTTCTCGCAGTGGATTTAGAAGCTGGTGAGACGGTGAGATGCATTTTTAACATAAAATTTTTTAGCAATGCAGAAAGAGATAAAAAAAAAAGTAATTTTTTTCGTTCAGAAATGGTGTCACAGATTTGCTGCTACATTTTGCATTGTGCTGATAATAACTCAGTTTGAGTCAATATGAAGCTACGATGGTCGAGAGATGCAAAAGCAGACAAAAGGCGAAACAATCTGCAAACACATAAATGATAAGAAACAGAAAAAAAAAGAAACAGAAAAACCCTGCAAAAAATGTAGCAATCATACAAAATGGAAGCGAAAAGGAAAATACTGCAAATGGCAAAAACAGTAAATATGAAATGCTGCTAACTCACTCACTCCACAGAACAGAAGTGCTTCAGATCTTTGCTGTTTGCAACATTTTTACCTTATGCTTCTAATTTTTCAGAAAAATAAAAGCTAAACTGCCAAACAAATGCTTAAAACTGAATAGTAAAATAAAACAGAAAATCTGAAGTCAAAATAAATAACAATAGGACTGTTAAAATACATAACTAATAAAACATACATGTTACTTTTCTTGAATTTACAGGTTACATTGCCTTTATTCTTACAAGTTAGAACATTATCTGTTCTTTAGCAAAACTCACAGGTATTTAAAGATAACAGTTACAATGAATCCGCAATGTGCTGCTGCAGTTTTAAGCAGGTTGTTTTCTAAGTTTATTGTGCTTTATGTTCTAACACTGCAGCATAGAAACATAAAACAAGGACAGAGTGAGAGCAGAGAGACAAACGGTGACGGCAGCTTGGCCTGCACTGTGCTGAGTTCAGCACTCTGCCTTATTGGTGTGTGAGTGTGAGGAGGGCGAGTGCATACGAGACACAGGGGCAGGTTTGGTTTGTCACTTACTGTCTTTGTCTTCTTGGATACAAGCGTCTCTTCCCTCGTCTCCTCATGTGTTTCCATCAGACTGTTAAAACAGATTATTTATTTTTTTTAGGAGGATCTTCTTATGTGGGATCTTCCATGTTGGTTAGAAATGGACATATGCAAATTTTCTATAAACATATCTTTGATAGTTAATTTTTAATATGTGAATAATACTTTTCTGATTTAGTGTGTGCACATTTTGAGAAAGTTGTTAAAATTTGGACCACTCAGTGGAACCCAACAAAACAAGTAAATATTAATTTTCCTCCATTTTTTTATTTACTTTTGTCAAATTAAGTGGTGGCTTGTTTTTAGGTTTAGTTTGTAATGATTGTTAAAAGCGCAACTGTTATATTCAAGATGGCCATTTTAGTGACAAACATATTTTATTTTTGTAAGAGCTCTGGTTTTCCTTTGATATGATTTCTTTAATAAATGGTTATGAAGAAATCACAGCATAGCACAAGTAACTAGCTTTGTTAGAAATAGTTGCTTGCTACATTGTTTGGACATTAACACTCTCTACTGCATTTAGATTTAGGATTGTTTGTGTGGGAGTTAAAATCACACTCTGAGGTGGACAAATATTTATCTGATTTATAGAATTTTAAAGAAAAGATTATATAAAACAGCAAAAATATATTATCCTTTATTTGAAAAATAGCTCATTGAGTTAACTTATACAAGAACAGAATTTGTTTTATTTTTACAAGGACTAGTCAATAACACTGCTAGAAATACTTCAGGTTTGAGGGAAAATTCTTTAGCATCATTAGCAACATTAGCGCAATTGAAATAAGCCTATAGCAGTTTGCTAATTCGAACTCTAGTCAATAGCCACTGTCTTCTTTAAAGTCAGCTCGGTCATGGCACTGTTGCCAACTTAGCAGTTTTGTCGCTATATTTAGGGATTTTCTTTATGTAACTTTTTTAAGTTTTAAGCATTGAATTATGAGCATTTGCCTTCAGCAACATTAACCCTCTTGTTAGCATCTGTTGTTTGGACTGTTGGCAGTAACCTTGACTGTGAAGAACTGTCAACATTTCAGCTTTAGCCTGTAACACCTTTAGTGTTAGTGCCTAGAACTAGCATTAGCATTGTCTCCTGTACTACTAGAATTTACAGTTTGTGGCTGCATTTTTGTACACAAATACTTGCTTCTAGCATTATACATGCAATTAGCTGTTGTTTATTACAATTGTAGTGATAGCTGTCAACACTACTCTGAGATTTGACACTGTAGCCAAGATCATTAGCTCTTGTTTTTGGCACCATTGATGCCTGCCAATTGCCTCAGGGGTTTTTTGGTTGTTGTTAGATGTTAGCATTAGTCTTTAGCACAACTGATTCTAATCTTGTTTTTTGGTCTTATTTTGTTCCTTTAACACAAAACACTTTGACTCATTTGAATAACAACTGAAAAACACATACAAAATGTAAAAATTATGTCAAAAAGATATAAATATATTCATGTACATTCCAATACATTTACCCAAATGGATGACCAATGAAAAAGTCAAATAAAATAACGTTTTTATAACATACATGACCAGTAATTATATTTAGTCATTAATGTATTTTTTCCAATTCATTCTTGATTTTGGTGGATTCAGACCTGCCATAAACAAGAAGTGTTTTTGCAACACTTGAGGAAGCTTGCTGATCTAACGCTTATCTGCAGCAGCTGAATGTGTTTAATAGTTCTGTCTTACAGTTTAAAGCACAGAGGAAAATCCTCATCCTCCTCAGCAGCAGTGGGGGATTTTCTCCCCTGGCTATCTGTAAATCAGCCTGATTCAGCCTGATGCTGTGCAGTTTTACGAGTTTGAATGCCAGTTTGTACAGTTTTTGAGAACTTCTAACTAGTCCAGTAGAGAGTAATTTATATCTAGTTTCATCTCTTGTGTCTTTCTGTGTCTGTCTTTGTTGTTGTTTTTGTAATTTCTGCTCCCATTTTATTTCTCTTAAATGAGGTTTGTGTTCACTATCCTCTGAGGGACTTTAGAGGTTAATTGTTCAGATCAAAGTGAGAACCAGTAACAGTCTTCATCTGAAACTCCTTTCTGCTTTCGCACATCACACGTTGTTCTCAGACCATCTGGGTGCTGTTAGGGAACCGCTAAACCTGCTGCTGCTCTCTCCTAAAGACCGACAACTTACCACTCTCACACTCATCCAATCTCAAAACGATACTCTGGTTTTTTTTTTGTTGTTTTTAGTTTAGTTTTGTTTGCTTTTTTTTCCCACCACACATTGGAAAACAGATGGAGTAACAACGTTTGGAGTTTTTCACTTTAAGTTTGTCTTTCCTGGCGTTTGGAGGATTACAATTAGGCCAAGCTTGAAATCAGTGAGCCACTTGCAGAAACTGTCATGGCTCAAGTGCCATTTCTGGAATATCAGAAGTGATGACTGATGAGTGTGATCATCAAATTGAGCTAAACAATTATACATTTAACCTTTTTTTCCATCTAATACACTGAACAAACTTCCTGAAAACTATAAAACAGCTGAAACACTGAGTGCCTTTAAATCTCAACTAAAAACCCACCTGTATAGAGTTACATTTGAAACGTAATCAATTACGAATTTAACAGTTGCACTTGACATAATGTAATGCTTTTGATTGTTTCAATGTTGCATGATTCTGTGTTTTTGTGTTTGTTATGATGTAAAGCTCTTTGAAATGCCCTGCTGCTGAAATGTGCTACACAAATAAAATTTGATTTGATTTGATTTATAATGTTGAATAATTAAATTTTACTGTCTTAACTATTGTCTTAATCTGAACAAAAAAACTTAGAGCATCATAAAGGAGAATTAAAATTCTCTTGAATTGTTTGAAATCTTTTCTGCCTTTATTTGACTGATCATCTGCTCATAACTTAAAGGGGCAGGATTATGTAAAATCCTCTTTTTTGAGCTTTACATCATGTTGTAGCTTTATTTGCTCATGAAAAACAATCCTGTTACTTTGATTATTTCATGCATGTTTGAGAAATCCTGTAGTCTCCATGGCAACCATTCAGCTGTACAAAATGCCTGGGTGGATCTAGCCCTGCCTTCAAGGTGAAGCTCCTCCTCAGGGCTGCAGCTTCCAGGTTTCTGAGCTTCTCACCCTTCCTCTACCCCCCCCCAAGTCAGCTCCTTCAGACTAGCCAGCAGCAACCAGCAAACACCTGGTGGAACTCGTAATATGAGCTACTTCTCAGTGCAACGCTGGTAAAAGTGTTGTTAAAGGGTTAACAGAGGAACCATGATGTGATGACTTCTTAAAGGCGTATTTTCAGAAAGAGCAGGACTTTTTAAAAAGATAGAAGCCCAATTTCAAGGCATTAATTTGCAAATTTCTTTTGAGTCATATTTGATATATAGCATTTTCATAACAACTGCAAATAGGTACTTGATTGTTCTTTAAAATGGCACTATATGCCTGGAAAATACATAATATTGCCCCTTTAGTCCATTTCTAGTCGTATGCAAAGGCTCACAGAGCTCTGAAACTGAAAAATCTGACATTAATGAAATATACACCTTCAAAATCCCACTGGACCCAAATGAAGCAGCATTGCCTATTATCGCCTCTGTTTTTTAACTTAGCTTCATCTTATCATCTTGTTGGCACATGAACTTCCAACCCACAGACAGAGATTATGTGTTTTTGTTTTTTTACTTTGACTAAGTCAGAAGCTGGAGCTGCTCAGGAAAATGCTGTTATGTAAAATGTGAAGCTTACTCTGCAGTCTGGTACAGTTTGTGCCCAATTTCCTGCAGCAACACACAACAGTATGCGATTTTGGGTAAATCTCTTATCTGTTCCTCATTACAGCTGCCAAGAGTTTCGTTTTTATCCACAAGCAGGACAGCATTCATTTTGAAAATACCAACTTTCATCTCAGGGAATCTGTCCTTTTTGATGAAAACCAGGACATTCTTGGCGGTTTGGAGGAAGGCTCAGTTGTGTTTTCTGGTGTTGGATATCAGGCAGAGAGGGGATGAAAATAGACTGAAGCTATCAACTCTGAAATCTAAAACCAGAAACTGGTGAGCGGATCAGGGCAAATGAGATGGAAGTGATTTTTTTAGATTCACTGCAGGATAAAGAAGGCAAATAGGGCTGAAAAATTTATCGTAAGGATTCGATTTATTGAAATAATCGTCAACTAATTTAGAAATCTGTCAATTAACTAGCATATAGATTTAATAAAAGACCATTTTCTGAAAGAACAACATATTCAGAGCAGTAATTAAGACAAAACTGTACAAAAAATGTATATTTTGCATTTAAATAAAAAAGATTAAAAACAAAAAAAACTTTTGCTATAAATATGTTCTACCTAGAACTCAAATAGTTTTAGCTTCATTCGATTCCAATTCTACAAAAAATAAAATCTTCTATTAAACACCTTTTACTATCCAATTATTAATTAATAAATCAACACATCAGCTCTACACTGTATTGATATTAAGTCAAACAGAAAGGGATGATATTTTGACATATTGATGTTTTTTTAGCTGTAGAAGTTTCTTTTGCTATAAATGATCAGTTTTTGGCTAATCGATCTACTCACCTCTGTGTTGGTGACTTCAAAACGTAGAGTTGATTTCCCAAACTTGCAGGGTATCATGCTGGAAGTTACAAGCTGATCAACTGGAAGAACTCAAGTTCTTTTGTGGAGTGAGTTGCGTCATGAGGCATCTTTCAAGTTGGTACTTTCTCTTTCTGGAACTTTTACCGTATTGAAACATGCAGGTTCATTTCCTGGAACTTGAAGTGTACTCTCATAAGCCAGGCTGGCAATACTTTCTGGAACAAGTCACTTTGTGGCGCTAAAAGCTAACTTTGCGAAATGTATATTTTATATCTGGCATTTAGAGACTTTCCTGGAACATGAAGGCGTTAGATATTATTGGGTATATTTTTAGAGCTTAGAGTGCTTTTGGTTTACTAGCTTTACTATATCAAACCTGAATGGTGTGAACTCATCAACCCTATTTTAAAATGTCTCCTCTTGCTTCCAATAAAACTGAGAATAAATATTAAAGTCCTACTCCTTGCCTTTTAAGCTTTAAATTACCTGACTGCTTGTTGTGTTGCTGATATTCTAACTAATACCAAACACATTCTTCTATGTGTTCCTTTAAAAAGCTCTAATCTCAATTACTCTTATTTTTGTCCTTCCACCTCTTCACACCCACATATTTCCTAAAATGTAATGAAAAAAAAACAGTTTACTGTACAAGTATCCAAATGCTTTCATCAGAGCTGAAAATAGGAAATCGATGGTTATTTCACCATGCAAACGTGTTCTGGATGCGATCAGCAGTGTTTCTATAATTTAGAAACACTTCTATAAGTAAATTATAGAAACACTGCTGATCGCTACCAGCAGCAGCTTCTGTGACAGATGCTTCAGCAGAGGCACTGTACAAATCCCCTGATTGTTAAAAATAAGCCTATGGGATGGCAGCTGTAATTGAAAACAGATAGGTGGAAATGAAGTGATGAAGAAATGGGTCTTTTGTGTCTTGTTGACTTCATCAGTGGTTTCCATCTAACCTACCTCAGGCTTAGAGGTCCAACTGAACTCAGACAGACAGAGGAGATAACACTACATTAAAACTACAAAGAGATCATTCTGAGCTGGACAACATAGAATTCACTTAAACCATCTTCCGTTTCCTCCATTTTTAAAGTTTAGCTAAATGTTAAGAAGTTAATAACTAAAACCATGAACCTGTCAAAGAAAATGTGGAGAACATAATACATGCAATCAAGCCAGCAATAACCTAATTTGTTAGCATTGAAAAAGCAGATTAACTATCATACCTTTTCTTAAGAAATGTAAGTCTGTACTTATTAGCCTGTTAGTATCTTTAGTAAATGAAACCTGGACAATGTGATCACATCAGCCCTATTTTAAAATGTCTCCTCTGACTTCCAGTAAAACAAATACACATTAAAATACTGCTCTCTGCTTTTTAAGCTTTAAATTACTTCAGCTAAGTTTGTTAGTGTTCTAGTATTTGGTTAATTACAGATAAGTTTGGCACCATTTCAAACAATTTTTAAATAAATGTTTTAACACCATGCATGTTGATTAGCATTGGATTAAATGCTTCAAACTATAATATTCTAAACTGATTCATATTTCATATATTACGATATTTAACACCATACCAGCTAGCTAAATAGGTTATAGTAAAGTTTTATAATATTCTAAAAGTAGAATGGAATTACTTAATGCCTTGCATACACTAAACTTATAGTATTGTAAAATAGCTGTTTATAGTTATTTTGGCTATTAAGAGCCAATAGGCTAGTTTTGTTTCATTTTAAAAGTGGATCAAATCTTTGATTAAATAATCATAAAGTACTGACATTCTACATGCTAATTAGCATATGGATTAGCATATGTGTGGTGGCATTCTAATAATGGATTAATTCATTGTTTAAGTAATTATACATGGAAATAATTAACACCATAGATGCACACTCAAGTTAGTCTGCATTTTATTATGAATTATTCAATTGAAGAATCTATTACAAATGAAGAAACTACATTGCCACATGCTAACTAGCATGTGGCAATGTACAGCTAAGTTTTTAAAAGAATTGTTTTGCACTAGAATTCTATGTTGGAAAGTAATTTGAAGGAAAGAGGATGGAAAAAGAAGAGGTAGAATTGGACTTAAAACCAGGACAGCCACATCAAGCCCTACTCTACACATGATGCAGCTCTACCAACTGAAATGGAAGTGATGTCACCACATATGCTAATTAGAATGTGAGTAAGTTAAGGTACGTCTAATGGCATTCTAAAACTGTATGGATAAATTCATCATAAACTGAAGTAATTTAGGTTATACTTGTTTTCAATTATAATAAATATCTGTGTGTTGCCAGTAATAACAGCTGTTTGTCTTTGTGTAAGCCAACTGTGTGCTTTACTGACAATATCAAGCAGTTCTTTGCAGTGAAGTCTGGCAGCCTAATCATTCATAAATTGGACTAAATTTGCTATTTGGCTACCAATATGTGTCTAGTCTATGAATTAAATGTATATTTTTTTTGTAAAAACCGCCATATATTTCTTTAATAACTGCAACCATCATTCCAAACACACCATAGATAAGTCATACAATCATTTTATAGGGAAAAAAAATGAGAGATTATTCTATGTTATTGTTCATTTCTGTATTTCGTCTAGCATTTTTTTCACATTTCAAACTTATCCAACCATGGATTCTCTGTGGTACATACAGTAGTTACACAATGTTGCCTCTCATATGTTTCACTGTCTTCGCCTCAGCAACACAAACTAATATCAGAACGTTACAACCTGGCACAGCACCTTTGCCTCTCAGTGGGAGTCTGACAGGAATAGACTGCAGTGACGCTGCCTCCTGCAGCCGGGTCCTTCTCTGAGAAAATCAAGAAATGGAAATATTCATGTGTTTGGTAATGTAACATGCAAATATATTTAAAAAATTATGTTTTGAAAAATTTTATGGGTTGTTGAAGTGTAGAAGTCAGCCAAATGAGCATGTCCCACTGACCAATGTTCATTTTTCAATGAATAAAACAAATAAAATTAACCAGTAACTGCAAGTTATTTGTGCCATTTCAAACATTCTTTGGCCTACTTTAACCCAAATAAAAGAAATATGAGAAAAATACATGAGTTATTTATAAAACAGCACTTTTTAATCATGTCCCTCCAGTTTTATTCAACCCAGTAACAACATATCAATCCCTCCTTTTTATAAATAATGATTCAGTCCAATTTCATCAACACCCTGGAAGTGACATCACTGAAGTCTTTTCCCGCTCACACTGTAAAGAGATTTAAGTGTTAGGAAAGTTTCTTACCTATATTTGATTATTTTTTATCCAAATATTGTCATCGTCAAGCTCAACCTTTCAACACTGTTACGCACGTAAATGATATTTATTATTGTTTGGGAAAAAGTAAAGAATTGTCTTTGTAACACATATTAATTTGTTGTTTTCATCATATCATATCTTGCTCCATACCCTTGCTGATGTGGACTTATGGTAACTGTTAGTGAAAATCTTCAACCCCGTTACAGGTGAGCTCAAAGGAACTGGAGGAATTAGTTTAATTATGTTATAGAGTTATACTGATAGAGGAATCAAATTATCCTGTTACAGGGTTGAATTTAAAACAACCTAAGTGACAAAGAAATTCGTATTATTGTTTGGGATTTCATGCATAAGGTGGGGAGACATATTTTCTTGGAGTTTTTGATGCAGTGTTCAAAAACATTCTTTTTTGTGGTATATTTTTAAGTAACCTGAGACCCCAAAATGCACCGAATTCAGAGAATCACCAGCCACGTTCTCTTATTACTTGTGATTTCTGTGGCATTTGGTTCCTGTTCGAGGGGATTTATTGCTGCAGCGCTCTATTTTATGCTTTGTGACAGTTCCATCAGCCCTTTTGAGTAGAAATGTAAAAAAAAAAAAAACTCCAAAATATGCTATTTAACTTTCTTTAATTTAATAATGTGAGTTGCTGCAGAAAGACAAAAGTAAAAGATTGACTTTAATTGTCTTTCATTCTAATAGGTGTTGTTTTTGTTCAACAACACTCATTTGCCCAAAATATCAGTGGAAAAACTTCACTCAAAGATTTTACTATAAAAATGTTCTCACATTGATCAGCAGAGATCACAGTTAAAAAACTGAGTTAGTTGAAGATCCTGAGCATAACTCTTATAGGCTCTTAACTGGTGAGAAAAGTTTTCTCTGTTTATATTCTATTTAAATAATGACATTAAGTTGGTGAGAATGCAGAAGAAGTGACTCAGCAACTATTATTTTGCAGACTCATGGTGCTTTTGAACCTTGGGAGAAGATTCTCTGCACAGTTTCTGAAATTAAATTTTAAAATGACACAAATCACATTATGTAGCACTTTCACACTGAAAGTTGGTCATTTTTTCTTACTTTTTTCCTGTATATAAAATCTCTGTAAGGCACAGATCTTGAATCAAGCTCATTTTACATCATGATATTACAGAAGTTTTCCTTTGATTATATTAATTAACTTAATAATGTGTTGTCATTCCTAAGGACAAGGAGATTCATTTGTTTTTTCAATGACTAATGACTTGAACATGCTTATTTACATGTGTTTTTCATTGCATTTTATATTTAGTGGAAGCATTGCAATTGCGAAATTGTGTTTTTTTTATTTTACATTAGCAGAATATCTGAAATGTTTTGCCATACTTGTAGTGGAAAAGCATCTTCTAGCATCTGAAATGCAGAAACTTACAACTTAGGGATAGTATGATGGAAAAAAATTGAACCGTCTCAATTTTGAAACCCTGTAATTAAAACCGAAATGGTTGATTATATTTTCTAGACATCTTGTGTTTCACTTTTACATTAAAGTTTAATTCTTGGTCATACAAAAAACATAAAAAGCTGGAAATTCTGATATAGAAAATCCTCCATATCAGGAATAATTTACTTTTCCAGCAAACGCAAATTTACAGAAATTTCATGCTAAAGTCCAATATTTGTCTCTGCAGCACTCTTATCAGTATGAGTATCTGTACCTGAACTGGTTAAATTCAAACAGTTGGATGTTGGATTTATTACGAAGGGCCTGATGACTCAAAGCATTGCTGCAATAATCTAATTATCCAAATTGGGATGGCAGATTGGAGAATTATCTGACTGGAGCGCCCAGCTGAAGCAGCAAAGTGGATGATGTCTGTTAAATCTCAGTTGTTAGGCTTTTTGTTGCCTTTATGTTGCCATTTTACTTCCTGGTTGCAATTATTAGCTTGATCCATACTTTATTAAACACAAAACCTTATTTTTATTGTAAAGAAGGTCTTCAAACTGTAGAGTCATTTTGAAGAAGGGAAAATGTGACAGCTTCCTGTAGTGTGTTACAATGCAAAACACATAATGAATTATTTTTTCTGTAGTTTCTGTAGTCCAAATATCTTAGTACATATGAAATAAGACAAAACTAACTTACATGCAAGTTTTCAGCAACATATAAAGCTTGTTTCAATCAACACTTCCTTAATGTTGATGGAAAAGTATTTGTTCCAATGGCAGATTATTTCACTTGCAACAGGGGAAAATGTCTTGCAATAAGTGAAATAATCTTTTTCATTAATACTAAGGAAATATTGACTTAAAATAAGCTATTATCTCTTGTTGAAAAGTTACATGTAAGTTAGTTTTATCTTATTTTAAGTGTACTGTGATTTTTGCCCTATAAACTAGACCAAAACTACTTAGTCAGATTTGGTGTTTTTGCAGTGTAATGTTAGAAAGTTCTGGATTAGCTTTAAGGTTTTTGAGGTGATCAGTGTTTTACTTTGTGAATAAATTATGACTTTCTACCATTAGTTTTTACATGCAGCAGCATTCGCAATACCTTTAAAAAACTGAAGCAAATGGGGCATTTCTTGGACTATTTTCAGTAGCAACTGGATCCATATTTGATGCTCCATTCTGATATTTGGGGCAGCAGGACACATTTCTGTCAGAATGGAAAGAAACAGAAACTGTTGTGTGTAGCATTAAGGTTTATCTAAAAGCTTACAACTTAAATAAGAGGTAAATGTGATTTTATTTGAATAATCTTTAACGATGATTGAAAATTCTAACAACCATTATGAAAATAACACTTGAGCTGCAGGATTTTTCCCGGCCTACTTTCTCTGCTGCACATCACACTGTAGAGCCGATGAGCACATGTTGGATTTTGTGCGGCAACATGTTTTTATGTCTCAGAGGACGGGTTCAAGACGATAAGACGGCATTATTTAGACCCTCGCTCGCCTCACATACATGATCCATGTGGTTTTCTGATGATGCTAGTGTTAGAGCTGCTGCTGCAGGCAGACAGATGGTTTTACCCCCTTGTTCTCGTTTCATGCCCTTTATACATGCATAAATGTGTCACACTGAGTCAATCAGAAAACTCCTCATGCGTGTCATACAGCACGCATGTACGCATTCTGATCATGGGTAGAAATCACGCCCATCCCCCTCATACGCAGCTCATGTTGTCCTGTTTGTTACGACAGAGCAGCATTTCAGAGCAATAAAATCTGGATGTTTAACTGGGACAAGGCTTAAATAATTGTTCTCTGTTTTTGAGGGGAAAAGTTGAAATTATTTACCTGAGTCTATTTGTATAATAAAAACACTATTATTTATTTCTAAAAGCTTAATTTCAACATTTTTAAAGGAAATATTTCTCTAGTTGCTTCATGTTTTAATGGAACGCTTTGTTTAAATGTACTTTAATGGGTCATATGGACTAGCATTGCATTACCGTTTCTGTCAACTGACAGGAAATTAGCAAACATCATAGTTTGCATATGAGGGATATAACCATTTTGCTTCTTTTAAGGTCGTGTCTACACTTGATAATCCAGTTGACTTGCATTGATTGGGGAACAGAATTGCAGAATTTGTTACATTTTCAACAGCTGCACTGTGTCAAACCAACTAAACCCTTTGAAAAACCTGTTCCCCTACTCACCTGTGGAAGCGCTTCTCCAAGAACCATTGAAAGAAACGAGATAAAAACCTCTGAAGACAAGGCACAACTTCCTTCTTCACAAAATGTGAACAAAAATAGAGTGGCGTCAGATTGTAGCTGTTGTAGGATTTCTTTTTTGTCTTTGGTCAAAGATCATGAGTCATTTCTCCCACTAGAACTTGACTTGGGCGTTAGTTTTGGTTGCATTTACCCAGAATGCCATGGGTAAATGCAGGGTCTATAGACCTGATCAATAGACTGCTTCCTGCTTTTGCAGTGGTATCCAGTCCACTTGGCATTCATATTTGAATCGTGCCACAGTTCACTTCAACCCAACCAAGACTAAGGTTTGTAAGTGGACCAGAGTGTGCTTTTGTGGTCTGTATCAGTTTGCTTTTTTGTCTCTTCCATTTTTAATGATCCCATTTAATTTGTAGGCCACTGTACAGTGGGGAGAAAAGTATTTAGTCAGTCACCAATTATGCAAGTTCTCCCACAGTTGGTGACTGACTAAGTACTTTTTTCCCCCACTCTATGTAAGTCAGTTACAACTACAGCTCAGAAAATACCATCACACACATAAGGAACAGACACACTGGCCACAAAATCCCATGTTACTCGTGTCAAGCTACTCTTGAACCAGTTTGTTTCACTTTCTTAAAAAATACTGAACTTTTTCATTGATATTCCAACTTTTGGAGATAAATTTCTTGAAATGTTGCAAAGAACTTGAAAGTCCAGGGACAAATGGTGAGCTTCCTTTAAAAGTTGCAGATGCTAATGAAAAAAGTGAGATGTGCTCTGTGGGACTCTTATAACTGGTAGCAAATCACTGAATTATGGTGTTGCTAGATGTGCTCCAGATGTCCTAAAATACCAAATACATCTGTTTCACTCATTTGTTGCAAACTTATTGGAGTCAGGAGAAACTATAGATTCTGATTTCCTCATTTTTCTACGTCTGTTTGTGATTCCAAACTTTTTCCTGCTAATTCTGCAGGGAGTATCGGGTTTACTAACCTTATTTATACTTTTCCTTATTTATAACATCCGCTGTTCTAATGCAGTTTAACGGGTCAATGTGCCACGTCTGACTGAAATCTTTCACTTTTATTTGTGGTCATGAGAAAGTTTAGTTCCAGGAACTTTATATTTACAGCAATTTTATTCCTTGATTATTTTAATAGTATGACTTCCATACATAAAAATGTAATTGCATGGTTAATTATATCAGATGTTACTTCAGATGCGGGTTCCACTGCGTTATTGCAGCCTAGTAGTTATAAACATTCCAATCATGAAAGCATCACATCTTGTTACACTCTGCTTTCATGTGAAAGAAATATGACTCTAGTGGTTTTTGTTTCTGTTTTTGCACTTCAAGATATATGATCTGATATGGAAAATCCCAATGCTGATAGAAAGTTTCGTATTGATTAAATGACCCCTTAAAGGAACTGCCTGTTGCTTCTACTGCCATCTAGTGGTGAAGGTGGAAATAGCACTCATCTTTGAGGCAACCCGTCTAATATCTGTTGAAGCACAGTTTGTTTATTTGCGCCAACTGGAAAGGGGTTTATTTTAATTAAAGGCAAATAATTAAAAGAATAATACCAGAGAACACTAAGCATCACATAAAGAATTTTTTAACATAAAATGTTAATTTAAAAACAGATTATCACAGTTTCTGCACCTCCCAGGTCTTCAGGAAGGTGGTTATGGAACAGAGGGGCAAAGAAACTAAAAGCTGTCTGCCCTTGATTAGTTCCGATCCCACGGACACAATGAAGAGATCCTGATGATCTCGGGAGTGTGTGTGACTCATACCTGACTAGCAGCTCTGTAGAGTATTTAGCCTAAACACAATTCAGTGCATTTTTTGTCAGTAACAAGATTTTAAACATCCATTTTTAAAAATTTGAGAAGAGTGAAGTGATTTGACAACACGTGTGTTATGATCCAATGGCAATGTTTTTAGGATGGTAGTTGGCTGATGTAGTAGCAGGCTTGATGTGAATGCTAAAATATAGGTCTTAGGCTGCGTTCACACCAGTCCTGTTTGGTCCACTTTAATCAAACTGTAGTTGGCTTGCTTTGAAAGTCCAATTCATTAGGGAAGCTGTGAATGCACAATAAAACTCTGAGGACCAAAAAAAGCGAAAACTGGTCCACCTGCAAACCTAGACCTCTGTTCAGTTGAAGTGAACTCTGGTGCAGTTTGAATGCCAAGCAGATTGGAGACTGCTCCAGAAGACGGAAACAAACTATAGCGCTGGGAATTCTGGGTAAATACAAGGGAAAAAACATGTAGGTCTAGCTGTAGTGGGAGAAATGGCTTGTGGTCTTTTGCCAAAAACAGGAGAGAAATTCTACGACCACTAAAATCGTAGAATTTTAGTGAACTAGAGGGTGTATTTAGACATTAAATAAAGTGTGCTGAGAAAGAAACCTTGAGTAACTTCCCGTGTGACATGCTCTGATTTAAATAGTAAATGATGAAAGGTAGCCATTTTGTTCTTGTAAATGGCCTTAGGAGCACCAGACAGTTCCAGCTACATTTCTGTTTTACCATATGTCGCTTAAAACTTTAACTAATCCATTTTAGTTTTGTTAATATGTTCTACACTGTCCTTATATCAATGGCGTCTGTCTTAAAAAGTGTGTATGTTTTTTTATCTGCCAATGTAGCGGTTGTCCCACTTTCACTTATACATGGTGAAATCATTTTCTTTAATATAACTCATTGTTGTCCATGTTCTGGCCCTGGGCTTCCTGTAATTTATCGGCTAACATCTTCCCAAGACTACATTCCAGTTTTTGTACAAGTGCATAGTTTTGGTCAGTCACTTTGCTCACACCCACAACTCAAGTCTTCCAGCCCAATCTATTCTGGTTTGACGGGATGAGAGGAGTAAAGCAAAAGCACTGTCAGCTTTTGGCCAGCTGCAATGAAAAATAAATTCAGTGGTTGGAACCATCCACAGCAGCGCCACATAGTTTTAATATTTAATTACGAGGTTCAGTTTTTCACTCATGGCTCCACCAAGGACAAGAAACTGTTAAAACTGTCTGTTTTAGTAACCAAGAGTACAAATATGACATCTCTAGGCATTTGGAAGATGTACCTACAATCACTTTTTTCGTTCTTAAGGATAAAGAAGACATCCTTTATAAGACAGTAGAAATCTATTTACTACTGTAAAGGGATTTTCTTTACAATAATAAAGAAAATCTTCTTGTGTTGGACTGCTACCAGAGACTGTCCTTCCTCTTCCTCACTCTCAACAATTACAGACATAAAGATAGAAAACAAGCAGGATCTGGCCTGTAAGGAACAGAGCGCTGCCATCTGTCTGCAGGGAAAACAGCATGTTGGGACCCCATGGGGAGTTCTGGCACCAAGCTCAGCCTGGGTCTGATGACAGCTTCTTATCTGCAATAACTAAAAACATGTATTTTTGTCATTACATGGAGCCGCTTCCTGTCTCTAATAGGTGTTTCTGTTGAGACTGACTGTAGGAAAACAAACTCCTCCTTTTATTCAGAAGACAAAACTGTCTCTCTGACCTCCTCCTCCCGTCCCCGTCTCAGTATCTGTGTCTGCAGACTCGACATCCCTACTGGCCGAGTTTTGTCTGATTCAGTCTTTGCACTCCTGCTAAAAACATCTCGACACACATTCTACTTTTCTGGCCACAAGCTCTTCATCTACCGTACTCTGTCCTGTTGTGGGAATAACAAGGGTTTTCCTTCCCCCAGCAGGGATGGATTATTGCCTCATGTCTGCTGGCAACTCTAGTTGAAATCAAGGAAAGCCTTGAAACTGTTAGTTTTACTGTTTTAAAGTATGTTATCTTTCTCCACAGGCAGCTGAAAATAAAATATCAGGACAGGTTTCATGAAGGCAGCTGGCTCTGAATCTGTCTGTATTGGCAGTTTGGAGGTGTAAAAGGATCTGATCACAAATGATCAGCATGTTCTTCAAGCCAAGCATGTTGATCCTGCTGGACAAATACAGGAAAAAAATTTGTCTGTGTTTGCAAAAGAAATTTCTTTGTAGAAATTACTGCAGATGGTTGCTTGGTTTGATGCATTGGGTAGGAAGAAACACCATTTGCTGGATGTCTATGAGTTTTGCACATCATGTCCATCTAATAATGTGAATTCTGGTGCGGTTTGGATGCATTTGTGAATGCTAAGTGGACTGGAGACCGCTCCAAAAACAGGAAGCGAATTAAGGTAGTTTTCAAGCCTAGACTTGATTTGATTGGAGGCCAAAATTGCAACATTTGTTACATTTTCAGCTGCTTGAGGGGGCGCTGCACCAAGAACGACTGAAGGAAGCAACACAAAAACCTTAGAAGAAGACAGAGTGCTACTTCCTTCTTCATGAAATATGAACAAAATGGAGTGGCGTTATAGGATTTAAAGTGTTTAAGCTTTTCACTTGTAGAGTTTTTTTCACTTGTGAGGAGGTTAAAGAATGTTCATGTATTTGAGATTCAACAAGTTTTTGATTAATCAAATCTTATGAGAAAAATATGAGACGATAATGGCCAAATTCTTTAGTTTTAAATCATTATTGACTAATAAACATGTTCCACATTTACATAGGACTCTTTATTTTGTTACTAATGTTTACCTTTTGCCCTTATTGATTTAATAGGCTCTTTACTAGTTGTTATTATCTTCTGACAACCAGACAGGTTAAACTATTTCAATTTTTAGTTTTTGTTTTACTGTAGTTAACCCTTCAACATTAACATTTATTGACATTACATTAATGTCTTGCAATAAAATCAGTAATCCTCAGTCTCTTTGCTGGATGAATAAAGCGCTGAAAGGCTGATTCAGGACAGATATTGTAATGTGCTAGTGGTTCCTCCCACACAGCGGGCAGCTCTGTATCTAAATGATCCGCCCACATTTACCCAGGGAGGCATTGCAGCTTATTTCTGCGTTTTCTTTAGACGTTAGCCAGTGCTGCTCCGTTTATGAAGTGCAAAGCGATTTTTTTCTCAAGTCAGAGATGATTGTATTCTTGTCACCGTAGAAGTCATCTTTGATTCCTTTTGCCATTTATTTTCACATTTATTTCCTCTGACTGTCGAGTAAACATGCTGTCAGGCTTGTGCCTGATTGATTTGCTGGGAATAAAATTCACAGCTGTACTTGAGAAGCCGTTTCATGCCTTTAAATTTCTAGTGTGGAGATATAACAAAGTAAACTTTAACCCAGTAAAATGTAAGAATGCCGAATTACTGTGAATGAGGAAGGGAATGATCAGTCTGCCTTACTTAGATGTTCAGTTTGATTATTATTTATTTGTATTTCCAGTTTAATAAACATTGGAAAACCGGTTGTTCAAATGGGTGACAATTCAAAATAATTTAATATTAGTTTTTGATTGATATTTAGTCAATATCGATCAATTTGACTCAAATTGAGTCAAGTTGCTTTTGTGATGTAGAGAAGACATTTAAACAAACATTAATAATTTCTTTATTTATCAAATCAGTTAACAGAAGATCATCATCATCATCATCATCAGTCACTTTATTTTGGTAAATTGTCCACATTAAACACAGGAAACAACAAAAGACAAAAAACAAAAAAAAAAACAACAACAAACCCACAATTTACCATGAAAGGAATAGGCTGAAGCCAAGCTTTTTCATGCCGACCCTGTTTCTAAACCTTACAACCTACCAAGATATCTTCACAATACATATATAAATCTACATAACAGCGTAAGATTTTATCATTTTACATTTTAAAGCTCTTTTAAAGATCACCAAGAAAGGACATAACTTAAAATCATCATTCAATTCATTCCACAGAATGTCTTTGTGTCATTTCAATCATTTCTTTTTTTTTACTTTTCTTTTGGTTGGCCAAAAATGTTATCTTTTGAGTATTTTCAATGCTTTTGTTATATAAAACTGCTTCAGTTTTCTTTGCTTTTTTACTAAATAATTTGAAAGTAAAAGAAGTGAAGCTGAAGCTGAAGCTTTCCATTGTTATCAGTTCAGGATTTCTTTTATAAAATGGCAGAATGCAGGTACAATAGTTAAGTCACAATTTGACTTTGGTATATGGTTTCAAAGATTTACTGCAGATTTGAAAATCAGTTTGAACACTGATTTTTTTAAACTTGATGCTGTGGCTTAAATTAATTTTAAATACATATAACAGGAAATAAAGTATTTTCCTCTTTACAGTAGATGGGGAGCAGAGTGGCCTATCCCCTCTGAGCAATCTGTGTAAGTCAGTTGAAGTCCTACTTTTCATGGAGAAATGTATTTTAGAAGACACTAACACTTCTAAATTCTAAAATACTTTTTTGATCTAAGAGGGAAAGTTAAGTTTTGTAACTTATGCAATTTTCATTAAGTAGTTGTAGTTGGTGATGGCAGGAAGGATCTCCTGCAGAAATCTGTGTTACCTAAAACCTAAGGAAGCCTCTGACTGAAGACACTGTTGTTGTGTGATGGTCTCATGATAAGAATTTTCAGGTTTGTCCGTAATTTACTTGGTTTTATAGTCATTGGTGACTGATGGGTCATCAGTCAGTTTGCTTTGGTACCAGAACATGGCCCGATGTCTTCTCTTTGGTTTCTTTGACAGTGATGTCCTCTCCATGTGGCTGGCATGCTGTCACAGTCTGAAGCCTCAAAACAACCCAGTGAGGCTGCTTCGGCTTCTTGCAACCACTTTCTCACAGTTCTCGTTGTTACCGGTTGCCTCTGAAGGTTTTTTTTATTCTGAGCAGTGAAATATGAGGCTGTAATCCTGTTTTTCCAGATCAGATCTTACTTTGAAGATGCATGAATTCTTAACTTTTGCCTAAAACAAATCCAGCATCTTGTTTTCTCTGGTAGAGCTGCTGACAAACTGCTGAAATATTGGAAGTGTAGCAGAGAGTGAAGACTGATTACAATCATCAGAGATTGTCACACACACATCGGGTTGTTGATGATCATCATTACATTTGACATTCAAATATAAAGCTGAAATTAAATAAAATAAAGAAGTATTTTGACTCTAGAGTGTTAATGCAGGATGCTAATGCTCATTTTCTTTCTTCTCTTCCATGTTTGTTCTGCTGCTGTTTCACCCATTCAGGTAAGAAACAATTCTCCTTTCTTGTTTCCTGAATGCCTAACAACATGTGTAGGTTGGCAGGTGGAACTAAACCATTTCAGACAGTTTTTGATAGTAATCACAGGAAAGTTTGTGTCAGCTCTTTTCTTTGGGGTTTGTTTGAGGGTTTTTGACCTGGAGGTGTATGGGTGATGCCATAGATCTCCATTTCCTGGTTCTAACTACAGACTGTTGACATTAATTCAGCTGCCATTCAAACCTAAGTGATCTGCCTCCTCAGCAAACTCAGTGATCTGACGGTATTAATAACCTCATTATCCAACAGCAGTTGCTCCTCCTCAGGTCGTCTAAAATATAGACAGCTTCACAGCAATAATGAATATTCATCCAAAACATCTTAAACAGTCAACAGATTAAATTGTTTTGTATATTTTTCAGATTTTGTTTTGTCCTCTTCTGTGGTGCTGCATCTTTAAACTGCAGTTCTGCTGCACAGCATCAACCCAAAGAAACATTAATTATTAAAAATAATCAGATCAGAGTATTGCAGTACAATTTGAGCTGTTCACAAGCAGTTGGGTATAACTAAAGCAACATTTCCCGGATAGTATATTGATTAAAAAGTTAATTGATTTAACTTATTTAGGCGAACCTAGTATATTATATTGATAATTTACTCACTTACTGATATGCAAGTGTTTATCTGTTAATTATGTCGCATATGCAATGACATGATAAAATTTATTTTTTTCCATGCACTAAAATTAGACAAGCACTGCAAAAACACAAAATCTTACCAACTAGTACTTTACTTTTACTAATATTAAGGAATTATTTTAAAGCAAGCTCCTAGATCTTGTTAAAAAGTTATTATTAAGTTGGTTTTTATCTTTTTTTTCAAGTGTACTAAGCTATTTGTGCTAAAAACTAAATAAAAAAATACTTGGTAAGATTTTGTGTGTCTGCAGTGAAGGGATGTTGAATCAAACCCCATTCAAGGTGCAACTGGAATCGGTGTTTCAAGATCGTTCCTTCAAATTTCCCGAGCTGTCTCTTTAGGACGCAAAAATGTACACCTGAACTGTGAGCGCCTTCATGATACCAGGTTATCTATGCAAAGTGATAAGAAAAATACAGATATACCCCACTTTAAAGAATAAATACATTAAATAAGATCTTTTCTTCACCGTTACCTTGTTTTGATAAATGTCCAAGACCTCAGTTCAGCATTCGTCCATCAAGGAGCTTCTTTATTGGATCATCGCTTCTCATTCTCAGAAAGCCGAGGACATCCATGTCTTCAGCTGTTTATCCCCTTCGGTCAGCAGTGCTGTTCCTGGTGTTCAGGTCTTACTGTAAACAAAGCTAACCAGGTTAAAAGGGAAGGTCGGCATCGACAGAGCCAATCAATAACGTTCAGCGGCCGACCAACAGGGGTGATGAGGTGAGAGACGTCACCCAGGACAGACAGAGGGCTGAAAAATAACACCTGGACACACTTTACAAAGAAACAAGCATCACACTAAATGATTTACAGACCAGTTCATTTTCTCACCACAGCAGACTATCAGTTATGTGTCACACTAAACTCCCGCATGGGTAACTTAGTAACCTTGTAAGATATCTTTTAAAAACTAAAGTAAAATACATAAATATTTTATTCATAAGGAAAAAATTACAAAGAAGGCGTCGCATAATTCAAATATTGTAGTCTTGACATTAGCAATAGCACGTTTAAAGAGCAATGTTAATATGAATATTGATCAATATATGTAGATATTGCATAAATTTGGGATTTTTTTAAATTTATGTTTGCATGAGTAAGATGGCTGTTTATTTCCACAAAAAGTTGGTCAATTTTTTATTAACAGTTGAGATTTAAAAAATCTGAGAAATAATTAGTGTTATTTACTTTTGAATGAAGCAGCGCTCCATAACTGGTTTATTTTTTTATTAGTTTAATCAATGATGCCCTTCAAAACATTATCAGTTGTTACAATATCTACTGTAGAAAATTTGTTTAGATTTTTAAAAGAGAGAAAAAAAAATATGTTCCATGGGTTCATCTCTTTTATCTACACATTGCAGTCAGATCAAAACATGATAATAATATTCTGTTTTATCAAATAGTTGTTTGTAAAATGAAGTTTAAATGATTTTGGTTTCTGTTTGTGATGAATTGTGTTATAGATGGTCATGGGTTTTCTAAATGAAGCTAATTTTTTAAAATCTTTTTCTGCTGGTGATTGTTTGGTTCTTTCCATTTTAGTCTTTTCCATTATATTTTCAATGTGGCACAAAGAACACTGTGCAATTATTCTACTGAATTATCTAAAATGTCAGATTTCTTTTAAAATCAAGACTCAGTTTAAATCCAAAACTATTCTTTATTATAAAAACTTTTGAAAATTAATATTTACATACTATTTTCTCCACCAGATTGTGCTGATGCTGATGGAACTGTGAAAAGTTTTTTTTTTTAAGAATATAGACATATATATTGATAAATAAATAGATAAATAAATATAATGGATAAGACCAAGCAACTCAACTGAAAGAGGACAAAACATGGATAAAGCCCTCCATCTTGACAAAAGCTTCCAGCTGTTGGTTAAAATGTCTGTCCACAGGGGTTTCTATATCAACACCTGTGAATGAATAGACACCAACATCGTTCTATAAAACACTTTTTATCCAGCTTGTTTCATTCGAACTGAACTGCAGCTGAGGCTGGAATACAGAAAGGCACACGTTGTTTAAATAAAAATAAAATCAAAGCGGCAAAAACTTATTCTTTTTAGGGTGCAGATTTTAAAGGCTTTATGAAAGAACACCATAACATTAACAACAAATGAGACTACATCAATGCAAAAGGAGTAAACAAGTCTATTAGGAAGTTGGAAGCAACCAGGAGCTGCTGATCAAAAACATTGATTAACTGATCAACATCAGTGTGACCACTTCTATTAAAGCGGTGGATGAGGGTTGTTTTGTTTTTTGGTGTTTTCCTGATCTATGATCTGGAGTTTGTAGTTACACAATGCCAGAGAGGAAAGACGAGGGAAACGATGTCAGGCTGTGTTCACATGAGACTCATACCTGACTTTCTAAAGCCAGTCTGAACGGCTCAGTTCTCATCTTTTCATCCCTCAAAAATATGATCTGTGCTACTTCCACATGTGGAACCAGTAGAGATATGTATCTGATTGTTTTCAAAGCATCTGCAGACAGAACAGTCATGTTGCATTTTGTCTGACTTTTAACTAATTGGTGCAAGTTATGGGTCATAATTCTGCACCAGCAGAATGCAGACGCATCTAGTCTGGACATAAACAATGCCTGAAAATAAATTATAATTATTATGAAAGAAGTCTGTCACTGAAGCACATCACAATCCACCACTCTTGGCTCTGACTACACATCCAAACAGACTTCTCTACAGAAATTGCAATTAATGCAATTAATAAGCTATTGTTGCTGTTAGTTATGCTTTTTTTAAATTCATTTCCTTTGTCTTGTTATGATGTGCTCCCATTGCTCAACAACTTTAAAATCAATCTGTAGTCGGCGGCATTTATCATTACTTCCACAAACAATGCACTGCTGTGCGACATTGGTCTGCGCATGCAGGTTGCTTTGAGGTCGCAAACCGTTCACACAGATACCTGATTGTGGTCAGATTTTGTTCTGAGCAGACTAAAATCATAATCTGAGAATGATTTTGTGAAAAAAAACCCTGTAATGGACAGTGTTTTTCAGCTCCCATTGACCTGTCCTAACCTGTTCAAGGAAGCATAACAGGTCACCTTTAAAGAAACAGAGGAGCAAACGGCTGTAATTCAGACCTGGACCTCGTCGTTCTCCTCAGGTGTGTCGACCACCAACAGGTTCTCTGCACGTCAATGACAACCTAACATCCACACACACAGTAGGTGACACACATTGCCATCTAAAGGCAGATTGTCACGGCTAATTGGAGAGTGGATGTTGTGAAGTGTGACAGGCTCCACGGTGGGCCGAGTGCCACAGAGCCTCAGTTCGGCAGTTAATTACAGCTCTTCACCGTTTACGTCACCTCGAGAAATACTACCCAAGGAGATAACAGCTAGCAGGAGATGGAGGCGGACAGAGAACGTCTCTCCTGACGGCCGTCTCCGTCTTGTTGTCCTGCATTCAGCACCTCAAACCTGTTTGTAGCTCTGCCTTCATGTCAGCTCTGATCAGTTCAGGGCAACCTCTGTTCACTTTTAGTTATACATAGAAATATTGATGTCCAAGGACTCAACAGCTAGAAGAAATACTCTGGCCTTGCAGCAGTTAAAGATGGAGAAATCTCTTGCACCTCTTTCTGTTGTCAGTGGATGTTGTCTGCAGAGTTTTCTGAAGTATGTGTTTGAAATAACATACCCTAATCTAGTTAGTTTGTTTTTTCTTTAAGAATTGCAAACTCTATTTCAACAATCTTGGTAACCAAAATAAAGCCAACACTTCGGAAACTCCATCAAAATGTAAATATCAGAGCAGCTTCTCCAGTTTCAGAGAAAATGAGGACGGAACATAAAATAATTTGGATCTTTTTTTTGTCCCATGCTAGAATTATTTTTGCTTTCCAGTATATGAACCTTTTAGAAATATCATTGGTAAGGCTACACACTTTTGGGAACCATAGATCTATGAGTGACATTTCTGTGGATACCGAATATGCCTATAGCTGTTTGTTCATTGATCATAAAATTGGGCAAATTGAAATTACAAAAACACATTTGCTTAACGGAAACACAGCAATTTTAAAAAAGCACAATTTTTTATATAAATTGTTCGCACATCAACTCCTAGAATGATGTGGTTTTATTGGGCTGTACCAAAATTTTCCCATCACACAATCAACCGGATGTTACTACTGGAGGAAAAGATGAAAAAGTTGACAGGAAGTGGTAGGAGGAGGATGGTGTGCCAGGTTTTTGTTGTGTCAAAGAACTTATTCCCATGTAATTTTAATTTAATTTCTTACTTAATGGAAACACCACAATTCCGAAATTGTGTGTTTCCAACACATCGACACTGACAAAGTTTTGCGTACATTCGTAACTTATGTTTAACTAAGACGAGGCGCAGAAATACGTGTAGGGAAAAAAGTGAATTCCTTCCCCGGTACCGAGGAGGAGGGGCTTAACGAGGTAGCAGTAAGCGGAGAGCAGCATAAGAAGCCAAAGACACATCCCACTGTTTATTAAATCTACACACAAACCAAACATTCCTTCCTGTTTTGAAACTGAACTGCTGCCTGTGGGGGGGTTTAATTTCTGAGGACTTTGATTCATCAGAATTCATGACAAAATCCTTCATCCTTTTAGAAAAACTGTGACAGATCAAATCCATGATTCTCCATTAAGCTGAAGAAGATCTGTACAAAGCAGTAGGAGGGTGAGTGTGGAGCACCGGTCATCCATTAAAAATAACCTTCCTATGCATTTGGACTCTCCTGTTTCATTATGCACCTTCCTCCCACACAGGCTCCTTGTGGGTTGGTGTCTGAGCCACTTTAGACATAAATAACTGAGAGTGGTTCATATTGACCAAAGCATTGATTTACCTGCAGCCTGATGAGCTCATGGTGGTCATCACTCCACATCACACTGGAGTTATTATTGTGGAAAAAGTGGTGACTCGTCTTATTCAAAGCTAGTACAAGAACGTAACTACCAATAAAGTGATTTGCAGAGTGGTCATTGATTCTTTTGACAATTAATCAATTATTCTGACAATTAATTAATTAATGTATTGATCAGATAAAAAATAGCGCATGCTGCAAATTTGTCATGTAACTACTTAAATGTATTTTATAAAATATTAGTAATACATTAAAGATGCAAATGAAAAAGTAATCCATTTCCAATTTGTGGTCTGTTTAGTTACAACAAAATTCCATGAAATCAGTGTAAAAACTTCTTACAGCAATATGAGCTCAGCTTCAGTTTTATTGCATCAGTCAGTCCGTTCTAAAGTTATTGGGCTTTTTTCTAACCAGCTGTAACTGTTAGAAAACAAACTTCTCAGTCCAATGATTCTTTTTTCATCCACAGTAAAGTCGTCTTTGAGCAATCAGGGCCGTCAGTCCTTAGAGGGTTAGATATCCAGCCCTTAAATTCCCATTAGTCACTCCCTGTGTCGTGGGTTTTCCCACAGAATGCCAGACATTTTGTTCTGGCAAATAGGACAAATCACCCCAATCAAACCGTCAAGCTGGAATGCACACAAAACACACTTTATAAGGCTACCCTTTTGTTTCTCTGCAAAGTTGATCCGATTTTACAGTTTCAAGTTCATCACCAATTCAATTTAAAAAAATAATTCTCAGAAAGTACATTTTTGTTCATTCTTTGTGTTTAGGGATGAGATCATTCTTCTGATGAGTGTGTGCTCTTTGAAAACTCCCCCTACCAGTGTGTGTTTGTGGACTGTGATGGCTGACTGGAGCATGACATCATTTTAAAGGAGGGGCGACAGCACAGGAAGTTTCATTACTGTGGTGAAAGTTGGGTCGCAGTGTTCACACCTCTGAAGAAACTTATGTGTGTATCTGAAGTATCCACAATGAAGAACTGTTATTAGTATTTAATATTTGCACTGCAGTTCTATGAAGATATTCTAAGGATTTGTTTGATCCAACGGATGCAAAAAAACGTCTTTTGTAAATATGATGCTCTGAGGGAAGCTTTTTGATGATCTTTACTGTTGGTGAAAGGGTTGGTTTTAAAAACAATTACATTAAAAAGTAATATAATAAAATGTGTAAATAAGCCAGAGAAAGACCAGAGTGGAGTGGTGAAAATTAAAAATAAGTAAAATGATTAAAAATGAGAAATAAAATAATGAACTAGTTCTAATAGCCTTAAAAACTTGGGCAAATTTAAAGAAATGTAAACTTGACCAAATAAACAAAGATACCGTAAAATAATTTCCCATTAAGTATTATATAGCAGAAATAAAAAAAGTAAAAAAAAAAAAAAATGTATACAGAAAAATGAAGCAAACACAAATGCATGAAGAAGTTTTGCTGTGGTACTTTCTATTTTCTTTTATATTTTGAGGGTATATACTTGTTTCCTAATCTTTTGATTTATTTATTTTTTTCATACTTATTTTGGCATCTCTTGGATTCCGTACAGCTAAACGTGAACAGCGACATCTACTCAGATGTGCTGCAATTTGCTTGATTGTGAGGACGTCATGTGACCTACTTCACATCCAGTCTCAGTGTGAAGCGCTATGTGTGTGTGGGCATAATGAGTGAGCGCCTGTGTGCAGCGTTTTGATGTTCGGACCACTGTGGCAGTGGGATGAGGGGCTTCTCTGGCTGCTGACCCACTCTGAGAGGAAGGGGCTCCATCACCACTCATAAGGGGGGTCTGTGTGTGTGTTCCCCTTTGAAATCCTGTCTTTTTATTTTTAGTCTCTACCACACAGGAGGGTCTGTTCGCGGCTTCAACACACGATCACATAGAGCCACAGGATGTAAAGAGACAGGAGGAAAACATTTAAAATCAGGAAGTGAAACAGCTGCACATTTATAGTCTTCCTTGTTAAAGAAGTGATGAAAGGTAGCGTTTCTAAAAACAACCAAAATCTAATGTTGTTCATTTTTCAATAAATAAAAGAAACAGAAACTTGAGAGGTCTTCAGTGCTGGATTTTTTAAAATATTTTTTTCTCCTATATTTAATTTAAGATTATTTGGAATTATGTTTTTATTGCTGCTATATAATACTTGATGGTCTTATGTTTTAGCTATTTCAGCATTAAACAAAGCACCATTTTTATAAGGACTGGGAAAATATCATGACTGCATTATCCATTCCTTTTCTAACATTCTTGTCCCCAGTGGGGTCAGGAGGGCTGCTGGTGTCTATCTCCAGCTAACGTTCCGGGCGAGAGGCGGGGTCATCCTGGACAGGTCACCAGTCTTTCGCAGGGCAACACAGAGACAGACAGGCACGCACACACACACCTAATTGTCCCTAGGTGTGAGTGTGTGAGTACATGGTTGTTTGTCCTGTGTGTCTCTGTGTTGCCCTGCGACAGACTGGTGACCTGTCCAGGGTGTACCCCGCCTCTCACCCGGAACGTAGCTGGAGAGGCACCAGCAACCCTCCCCACCCCATTAAGGGACAAGGGGGAACAGAAAATGGATGGATGGAACTTTGCATCATTCACATGTTTGCAGCGCGTTTGAAGTTGGCTATGAGTTTCCGCTTGTCGCCACTGTAATATATTATAAAATGCATTAGCAGATTTCCTAAAAATACTGCTGATGTTAAGAACCCAACATTGTGTATCATCTCTTTTCAAGAGCTTTGTTAGAAATTGTTACACATCTACTGTTGTGTCTTCATTAAAAGTCTTTCCTTAAGTTCATGATGCTAGATTAGAAAAAAGATTTTAGGAAAAGCCGATGATGCGTAAATAGAAATGAAAAACAGAAAATAGGATGTTCAAAAGCAACACAAAATCCACCAAAGCAGCTAAAATGTTGTTTTAGGCCAGATCCTTTAAAACTATTTGTTCTAGTTAAACATGGTTCTATGCTTTCATTGTTTCAGACTGAACTCAATAAACTTAAAGCTATAATGCTAGTGACATTTCACCTCAAACTAACTTCTGAAGTTTAAAAAAAACTTCAGAAGGACTATTGGACTATCTTCTCTGCAGATAGTCCAATAATCTGCAGAGAAAAGGAGACAATCTAAGCAGTAACTGGTGAGGTAGCTCTCCAGCTGTAGATACAAATATTCCCCAAATACTGGAAAGTGGGAGTGCTATTGGAGGAAGTGGAGAGGATGCCTGAAGAACGTTTTGCAGCAGGAATGTTGGGAAAGATGTTTGACATTTCTGTGCAGCACCGAGGTTTTAGCTGCTCCATCAGCGCAGCGGTCTCCGGTGGCTGTTTTAGCATTTCTTAATATCCGAGGTGAGGACAGATGGATGCGTTCTGGCAGCGTCTGGAAGGTTTGATATGCAGTTTATCTAAGAAACAGAAAAAGCTCCTAAAAAGCTCAGAGGTTTGTTTTTCTGCTTCTCTGCAGACCACCAGGTCCCAGATGAACATTTCTATCAGCAGTCTAGACGTTTTCTCTGGTGTTTACACTCTCATGGCAGTGGCCCAACATTGTTCTGGACCCTGCATGGGTCAGCGCTGAGATGTGATTGGTGCAGAACCGACCCAGGCTCCGCAACCACAGGAAGTCCATTGTGAGGCCTGAAACAGACAAAGCTGGGCTGTGAGAGCTGCTAAGACAGGACTGACCTGTCTGTGCCCCTAAAAATAGTCCTTCACTGAATATTAGAGGCATTCTGGCCTGAAACACATGTCTTCATCATAAATCAGCTTCACTAAGAGCATGCCTGATAGTTTCTCCAGAATGCACTTATGTGTTTTCATAAGAAAAAACAAACTTGGTTTCTTTTGTTTGTCAGACTAAAAAACTCTGGATTTCTACTGGTTTGATTACCAGATTACCAGTGTGGGTGTTTTGGTTGAGTTAGGGAACAGTGTTCCTTGGTAGAGGTGCAACAGTACACAGCAGTGATTGTTTAGTATGTAGTTAGTGAAAATGTACAATTTCATTACTTGTCCTGTTTTGATTTAAAAATAGTTGCATATCATCAGTAAACATTTACACCAGAAGGCTTTAGTGGTAATGTTAGTGAATGCTTTTGTTTCATTTGTTGAATCTTAACCTTCATGACTTTCTGTTGTGCTTTAGCAAAATCTAACTAACCTGACATTAGACTATTTCCACAATTTAGCTATTGATGCAGAAAATATGGGACCAAAACTGGATGTTTTGTTTGTTTGTTTTTTTTAAATGAAGCCAAAGATAATATGGAAACTGGTCAGGGAGGCAACTAAGAAGTAAAACATTGCTTAGGAAGACAAGATGCCCCTTCCTCCAAAGAAAAGCCCCTGGCCTGGCTAAAGCCAAAACACTCTGGGAGAATAATCTGAATCAAAGGTTATTCAACTAGAAATACCTAAAGCTTCCATTAGCAAGAAAAAAACAAACAAAAAAAAACACGGAACATCATCAAAAAAATACCCCAAGCCCCTTAGTGCAGTACTTCTCAAAATTTACTTCTGGTGTGTTAAAACATTTAGTACTTACTCATTTGTTAAACTAGTACTAACAAGACCCTCAGTATTCCGCAATTCAGTGCAGTATGGTGAAAAGTTATAAAACTACGACTTTATTCTCGTCCAACTTTACTCGTATTTAAAACCAAGAGCCTGGCCCTTATACGCCATCAGTAAATGTAGCTCACAGAAAAAGGCCAGGAAATAGACGAAACCTATCTTTTTATTGTTAATGCAAAATGTTATGTACTTTTCGTTCCTTCTCCTCTGACAAGCTGAAATATAAACAATATTGCTGCAAAATTTTCCACAATAAGTGTTAAAAACTATATATCTTGTGACAAAATAAACCGAAGAAGCTGATAAGTAACTAATGCTTATAGATGTAAAATGTTTTACAATATCAAGTCTAAAAATGCACATCCCAGTGAATCATTTGCACTATTTTCTTTTTCAAACTGAGTAATCTTGATTAAATGTTAGTGATTCACTCAATAAACTGATTTTGGAAATTATTTTGAGGCTTGGAACAATAAAACAGCAATTTTGATACTAAGGTCATACAATGCTGGAGCCAGTGATTTATACGATAAATTATTAAATATGATCAGATTCGCAATAGTATTTAAATTCTGGGGAGGGAAGGGCACTGAGCAGGGGGCGCAAAAAAAATGATTTTCTCTAGGGGGGCATGACAGAAAATAGTTGAGAAACACAGCTTTAGTGAAACATGGTTGTTTATTTCTTACTATGTAACTGGGGTTTTTGTTTTTGTGGAGTAAATGACCAGTCAGTTTTGACCCCTAAACCTTCTAGTCTGCTAGAAGGATGCAACATTGTGAGTCCAGCCATAGTTTTATTTTGTTTTGATGAAGAAGCTCCCAGTTTTTACAGTTTTAATTATTCTTGAGCATGCAGCTTGGAAATGCTTTAATGACTTTGCCTCGGCGTTTTTGTCATTGTGACCTCAGTTAATGTCCAGTTATTGGATTTCATGGAGACATTTCAGTTCCAGCCTGGGTTGCATCTGAACCAGCTCATCTGTCTGTGTATATTCATTTTTCAGAAAGGTAAATTGGTAACACTTTATTTGCCGGGTTGTGAATAAGACTGTCATGACACTGTCATAAACATGACATAACACCTGTCATGAACATGAATAAGTCTTCATGAATATTTATGACTGTTGTCATAAAGTGTCATTCGGTAAATCGTGACACTTTAATACAAAGTTGACATTATTCAAAATGTCTTTGTTATGACAACTTAACATTAACCAAGAAATCATGATCTGACATAAATTTGTTATAAAAGTATTACTGATTATACTTTAAAAATTATGCAGCTTTATGTTATTAAAGCTAAAGTTTATGATGGGGTCATGACAGTCTTATTCACAACCTGTCAAATAAAGTGCTAGTGATAAAGGCATCCTGTCCTTCGATTTAAAGAAAACAACTTGTTATGCGCAGGAGGCTGAATGTTAAATAAAATCCTGGAAACAATGCTGTCTCTCTGCAGCACATTCACTGAAACAATGAATTGTGTTATTGTGTGAGATGTCTGTCCTGCTGAGTCAACCAGTCCTCCATTCTGGGAGTAAGACACCCTGGTCCACATCCCTGGGGAACTGATTAGGGACTCAGAAAGTGATGGTGATGTGTCCTAAGGGCCCAGGACGACTGAAACAGAGACTTGTCCTGCTGACTAAGTTGCTGTGACAGACTCTGTACCCACAGCTGAGGCTGTTTTGACTTCCCTGTCCTTCTACAACACTCTGCTTTTCCCCACCAGGCAGCGTCTGATGACTTCCAGGACAAACAGAAAGTAATTAGGTCTTGGATGAGGCAAAAACATTTTAAGTTTTACATGAAAACTTTAGGCAATATGCAAATAAAAAATTAAGTAGCATATTTCCTGAAAGTTTAAATAACTTGTGATTTATAGATGGTCTTCCTTTTTCTTAATTTGAAAAGCTCTCCCTTTTAATCTGAGTTTATGGCTATTTTTCAACTGTTGACTAACTGAACATGATTGTTCAACAAAAACATGATATGTGGATTTGACTTAGACTTGACTCGCAAATTTCAAATTTGATATGGACTTACAATATTAGGACCTGGGGTTTGACCTGGGTTTACTTTTCAAAGTCTTAATATTTGACATGAAACCTCAAACACTTGTATTTGATTTAACACAAAAAGACTTGTGGGACTTGCCCCTCAAAGGACTTGTGATTTCACGTTTAGTTACTATGCTATACAGTTGTCCACATTTGTTTTCACAAGGTTTTCTTGTTTGCTTCTTCCCACTGACGTCTTACCATGCAGAAGTGAGATTCTGAAAACTTCAGGTTCAGGAAATCCTGCTTCCTGCTTGTCTTATGACGAGTCTTCCCCATTTTCCTCCAGGTTGCCTGTTGCTCTACATTTAGTTGGACTGAATCCATCCATGGCGCCTGAAATATGTCTGGAACAGAAGTGAAACCAGTTGTTTGTGTAGATGCTGAAGCTAATTCCCCATTATTTCTACTGGTATTTAAACTTCTCACTTTGATTGTGTTTCTATTGATAGACTTGAGGTCCAGCCTCCTTATAGCCGAGCTGTGTAGCTGGTAATCTCTTCATTTATTTACCCTGTGTACCCAAATACTTTGTGTTTTGCTCTAATTTGGACAGAAAATCAGTCCAGACAGCCTTTTCTCCAGATTCAGATCTGCAAAAAGCCCTCTGCCCAAAAATGGAAGTACATTTCTCTTGGTCAAGTCAAGAGCCTGATGGTTTGCTGAACCAAATTCTTGAGTATAAATGGAAAATGTTCCCTCAATGATATCACCACCTCAGCAGCTTCTAGTTCGGGAAGATTACTTTCCATCTGGTGGAGGCATTATTAACCACAAGTATGCAGAATTTTTAGTGATGCGTGGTGGGAGAGATGAGGAGGAGGCGTACAGTTTCAGCTAAAAAAACAGGCAGAAGTAGAAGGAATATTCACTCATTTATCATGTTTTATTATGGTTCTGCAGAGGAACCTTGTTTGGTGTTTCAGGCTCATAGACCTCTGGAGTCAATAGTTTCAAAGTGAAATGTGCAAATATTCCTGGAAATTATGCAGTGTTGTTCTGTAGTGAGTATGTTTCTGCAGTTAGGCCACATCTGTTTTCACTGGGGGGGCAGATTTACTGACATCTCTGCTCTGAATCATCGCGCTGCCTCGTCTCATTGCTGGTTAAAGGCCTGATCGTGTTAACATGAGTTCTGTTTGCAACGTGGCTGCTGGGTAAATCTCTCTAAGCAGATGGTTTGTTTGAGTTGGATACAAAAGCTTCAGTGCTTTTTTCTGTTCTGCAGAAGGTTATATCTGTTCTGTTTGCATATTTTGAAAATGGTTTATTTTAAACAATTATGTGAAGAAATGTTTGTTCCTCTTGGTTTTCTTCCCATTTTCCCACATCCCAGCCTGAAAGTTCTTAGAGGCTTGTCTGTGACAAACCAACACAAAATAGTGGATAATTGTGAAGTGGAGGGAAAATGATTTATGATGCAAATAAATTCCCAAGTGCATTTGGAATCAATGATTTGAAACCACCATTCTCTGTAAATACTTTGGGGTATCATCCAAACTTTGTCATTTTTATCCATTCTTCTTTGCAAAGTACTTTAGTAACAGACAGATTGGATGGAGATGGAGTTAAATTTCAAGTTTTGCCACAGATTCTCAGTTAAATATTTTTTCTGGACTTCACAATGTAAAATTTAACCCGGTGCTCGAGGGTTGTTGTCTTTCAAAGACACATATAATTTGAACTGAAGTTAGCGTGTTAGCATTAGCTTCTGGTAAATTGCTTTAGGATTAGCACAACTACTTTTTTTTGTTAGCAGTGCCGTCAACTATCATTTTGCATTCATTTCACAAGTTTGCACTTCTGTGTCACTATTAAATTCTAATAAAAGAGGGATCCAGTTCAAGGCGTGTCCAAACTTTTCACAAGGTGTCACCTCAAAAGCACCTCACGGACATGGGAACCACACCCAGGAGCCCGAAGAAACACAGAGGTTGCGATTTAAAAAAAATAATTATAATTTTCTTTTTAAAATTTTACGTTATGTTTGAAAAATTGTGTCCATTTCTTTTGGTAAGCAAGTTTGATAACTTTATTTTAAAGCCTAAAAATAAAAATAGAATCAAATCATATTAATAATTCATGCTAAATAAACTAATTTGTTTCATGTAGCTTTTGTATCTTCCAACAAAGTTGGTTTACCTGGACCAGAGGTAAAATGGCTCTCTGGGTCACAAAGGCTCCCTGACCTCACTCGTGTCACAAAATAGAACATATAAACCACCACCTGTTCATCAGACTGCCCTCATGTGGCAGCAACACGCTACTACACATAGCTGGGCCGTTTCTCCTGCTTTTCTTGCATATTTATTTCTATTTTGAGGCTGATTAGCTGCAACAGGTTTCAATAAAAAATCAAGAGTACATGTTCAAAGGTCGCGTCTTGTCCACAATGGCTGCTACAGTTTGTCCAAAACCCTATTTATATCCTAACATTCCAGCAGTTTTCACACTGCCTGACCTTTAGCACGCTGAATAAACTGATTCTCTTTGTATCTTAAGAGCTTCTTGTGCCTTTGTGTGACTGTGTGGGCAACACATCTCAGAAATAGAAAAGCTTCAAAGCAGCATTTACCTCCTGAGAGAGGGCATTAGTGAGCTGCTCCACCTACACGGCTGGATCCGCAGTGAGCGGACTCGCATCCTGCTCAGACTCTGCTCCATTAGTGAACCACGCTGGAATCTGCTGCTGTTTCACTTTTACATCCACACATCGGTCATTCCCAGATTCCAGCTCTCTTTCCCGACAGCAGAGCCAGTCATTCCCTCTGAATGATGATCCACTACTCCCTGTTCTCATTGTCTGACTCATTTTTAGCTCATTAAATCACCATGTAGGATTCTGTCTTTAAATCAAGGATTTGTTATGCAAAATTCACATAATGCATGTTTTTGTACTTCCATTTGGGTTTCTACTGCTTCCAGAGACACCCTAAGCATAAAACCATCCCTAACCGTTTTTTGGCAATAGGTTAATATTTGTTTGGTGTCTGAAAAAACAAGCCATTTCACAAACCTTCTGAATGTAACTTCACAAATCAGCAGGAACTGCCACTCACCTAGCAACCCCAGCGAAGTCCAACCCGTCACCGATCAGCTGGTCACCTAAAACCAAAATTATGTACGACCAAAACCAAAAATAAAAGCAGAAATATAAAAATGGCCTAATAAATAAATGAAGTAATTCAAAATGCACCAAATAATTTTAAAAAGAAGAACTTTTCCTTAGGTCTTATAATTTATTTGGCAATCATTTTTATCTTTTCAGCTTAATTCCAACAAATGACATTTTTATGCTCATAATTAAAATTTTCTGTTTTTAGAAATGTGTTTTATTTCACTTATAGATGCATTTGTTTCTCTTTAATTGCTTTTTCCCCACAGTTCCTTTTATTTCAATATTTTTTTTTACATTTTTCTGTCTCTTCTTTTTAAGTCACCATATGTATCCTCATTATGCAAATGAGGAGGGGCGGTGTCTCAAGACTTCAACTTCTACCTGTTGGTTGGGTAGTATTACACTACTCATAGCCCAAACCTATCAATCTACAAAATGCGTATATAAATTAAAATTAATTGGTGCATTTCAAGTGTATCAATTTACTTATTGAAACTTTTATATGTTTCTGCTTTTATTTTTAAAATTATGTCAGTTTTGGTACTACGTATACAATGGCTACTAGAAAAGACAAGTGTTTAGTTGTTGACTTACCTTTCAGAAACCACTTGCATTCTTGTTGGTTGTACAGGAGGCTTCACTTGTGCTTTTCAAAGACGGTTGTATAATTGCATCTTTGTTTGCGGTCATTTTCTCGTGCATTTGTAAACGTTGAATTGTGGGGGAGTGGCCAGCAGCAACTTATTTGGATTTAAAGTGACAGAGCCCTAAAACAGCTCATTCTGAAAAGAGCTCAAAATATGCAAAATTGAGCAGATTAAAATCTTTTTTTCTAAAAATTATTTTGTCCAAAACAGGTTCTGTGTAACCCATAGACCTATCCTAACCTGTTAAAGGAAACATAGGTCACCTTTAAACATCACCCTTCTCTTCTCTCTGTCTCTTTGCTCTTAGTCTGAACTGATGACTCGACTAAATGAGACTTGCAGTTGGTGTCTCTGACATTTCATCTCCACTGAGTCTGTAGGAGAGCTGACAGCAGCTGAGAGCTCACTGCCTGGTTTTGTAACATCATCCATTCGACTTGTGTCCAAGAGGCCCAAAGGGAAAATATTTTTTGAGCCATTTTGAGTCATTTAAACCCACTGGAACTGTCTTGGACCGTGCTGCTCCTCTGACCCTGCAAACCCATAAGCTTGGCCAATTTACATTCCTCCCAGCAGCTGATCCATTTCATACCTGAAAGATTGTAAAACTGATTTAAAGGAGAGAAATTCTCAGCCAGAATGCAACCAAAAAAAAGCAGTCTTTCGTGCATGTGAAGAAGGGGTTAATGAATAATGTGCATGAGAAAGAAGACTCTGGTCCAATCAGTGTCTTGGCCTGTTTTGTTGAGTGTTCTAAATGAAAAAATGAACCGGGATTTAGGATTGGCAATACGGGTTTACAGTAAACCAATGTAGACAAGCTTCTGGTGATTTATTTGTAGTGTAAAAAACAGACTATAAATTTTATCTCCTCCCATCCATCCATGTACTATACCAGGGGTCTGCAACCTGTGGCTTTTTAGATTGTCTACTGTGGCTCCTAATAATTTTGGCAAATAATTATTAAGAATTTATTTTGTAAAATAACTCATAAATAAATGCAGATTAGCAGATCTTTATACTACTAGTTTTTGTGAGTCCTTTTTTTCTACTTTATTTTGCAAGCGATGTATGTTTTAAAATAAATTCTATAAAATTCTAAAGTTAAATTTAAGAAAATGTATTCATTTATTTTTATTGAAAAGTAAATGAAGATGATTTTCCAAAGTTGATTTTTTTTTCATTTAAAAATTTTTTTATAGACATTGTAACAAAATGCTATTTTATTTTGAAGGGTCGTGTAGTTTTTGAGGCTCTGTTGGACTGAATATTATTGGAGATCAAAGTTGCAAAACTTGTTACATTTTCAGCTGGTCAGGCACACTTTCACACTGCACTGTGTCAAATGAACCGAGCCCTTTGAAAAACATTTTCCTCTCCTCGCCTGTGGTGGCGCTGTACCTGGGAACCACTGAAGGAAACAACATGAAAACCTCTGAAGAAGACACGGAGCGCAACTCCCTCCTTTATCAAATGTAAACAAAAATGGTTAGTGGTTGTAGGATTTCTTTTATGTATTTGATAAAACACCACGAATCATCTCTCCTGCTAGGAGGAGATGGAGATCGCTCTTGCATTTGTTTTGGCTGTTTTTATACTATACTGTAGTTTTTACTTTTACTTGAATAATTTTATTATGAACTGTCACTACTGCTACTTGAATAAAATTTCTGTGTACTATACCCATTGTGAGTAAACATTGCTCAATGAAGAACAACAATTCACCAACTGACCAATTATTTTGGTAGGTACTCAGCAGTGTTGTAGTACTCAAGACCGATCTTGGTCTAGAGACCATTTTTTGATGGTCTCGGTCTCGTCTCGGACTCGACTGCATTTGGTCTCGGTCTTGTCTCGGTCTCGGCGCTGAGGACTCGGGATTTTATTTCAAGACCAGTCAAGACCGTAACTGTGGAAATATCACTAAACGTACAGCATATTGTTCAGTTTATTTGTTAACATGCTGGTTATCACTAGATGCAAAACGCACCGATTAAAATCCAAGCAATAACGTGACTTACCAATTAGTGTTTCTGTTATTCCCCCTCCCCACCTTTCACTCGCACGCGGCGCTCCAAGACATGCGCAGTGGTTTCCTCTGAACAGAAGAAGATGTCTGTCTAATGTCAGTAATAGAATTGCGCTGCATAAATTGGCAGCGCTTTCACCTTTTTGGAAGAGGCGGACGCAATCTTAATAAACATGGGATAAAGCTACTTGCTGCAAACCTTTTTCATTTTATCAACAAGGAGAACAATGTGATCATGGCTTCAGAACAACAAGGATATCTGACTGGGACGGAACCCGACGTTCCAAAACAAGCTGATATAACATCAACTGCAGACACAGTGACTGGCTCCCCTCCTCCACCCCCC